>MU784707.1:75584-98770 GCA_026770625.1 Nicotiana glauca
CGCTAACGGTACCAATACACACTATCCACAACCACTACATAGCCTGAACATGAGAACTCCCAGTCATTCTTCGAAGATATTCTAAAATTCTCCTGTGCCATCAAACACACTCAGATATCAGCAGTCGATCTAGCAAGAAAGTGCCGCAACTCTACCGAAGTGTCATCAACTTAATCACATTGCCCTTTTTCTCAAACATATACCCTCATCAAATCACTATGATTAGCAAAACCATTTCTTAGTCATATGAGGATCATTCACCCTAATCATCTGAAGATCGATTCTTAAATCACTTGCAGCTGCTCGTGCTGCTTAAAAATTTAATGACTTTCCATTTCGAACTGAACCGAGCCTTACACATACAAATCCCAATCCTCCACAACATAACGCATATACCATACCATATTAGGATAACATGAGAACTTTTATCTCCCTTCCGCGCCACAGACATCGATGCACTCAACTAGTCAAGAACTTTCATTGATCCCATTTAGAAGAAAAATCATTACACACTCCATGCTTCGTATACCCATAAGAAATATACTCATATTCAAACCACGGTAAAAACCCAACAAGAACATCTCTGCCAACTCCGTTTGTTCGAGCTAAACTGCCAGGACTGAATCCTTTTATCTAAACCAAGCTGAGCAAGCCGTCAAAACCCAAGAGCATTGCTGCAAAATGCCTGTGAAAGCTCATTACTTCGAACACATACAAGGAATTAATCATATCTTTACCATACCGATTAGGTCTATTATCAAGCTATTCCTTCTATCAAATTTCTCTTTTTATTCATCATCCACTTGATATTTCTCCCTTGCCGTAGCATCACAATGCCTCAATCCAGGCCTACCACACGAGACTCGAACATAAGACCACATTGTCTAAGACCCATAGGCCACCGAATACTCTCTCAATTCTTCCTAAAAATACCACGCTCCAGAATACTTTACTTGAAGAACTTCCTTCGAATCGAAATTCGTTACCATCACTTCCCAGGTACTGATACATGGAATCCCATAATTAGCATAAAATACCACAAGTCTTGATCTCTTCCTAACGGAAACACAATCTCTAGCCACATACCCTACCTTAGACACCTGATGATTACATGCAAAATCTTGAACACAATAAAACCATTCTCGAGAGTCATTCACTCCTATTCCAACTGCAAGTTACCTGACTTAACGAACAGAACCTCTCGTGCCTTATTAGCACTCTGACACTGAAGGATATGACCTCATTCCAATACAAACGAACATCTTCCTTTTCTATACACTGAGCATTCTTTATCAACAACAACTTAAGACATCCTATTGTCTTCACACATCTACGAAGTACCATATAACCTTTATCAAAATTTTGCTTTACTCGTGCCATCCTCAGCTCATTTTCTGTAACCAGGACTGATCCGCCAACATACCTCGAAACGAAAACAACATAGCACATAACCGTGCGATCAGTTAATCAACAGCAACCTCCCTAACTTGGCTCAAAGCCATCTATCAGGACACATTTAATAACCCATAATACTTTTACTCTAATGATGCCATAATATTATATTGAGATTAACTCAAACCATTTACTAGTTTATGAAAACACAGATCCTCGGATACTGAAATCCTCTACAAACCTCGTATTCATCCCCACATCAGCTGAGTCCGCTCTATGAAGTGACCCAAATTTTCAAATTACAACACGTGCCTTTCAATTACACATGAGATCTTCTAATAATATACATAAAAAAAATCGTACTCCTTAAGAACACTCCGCAGGAGATATCCCACCAACTTCGCCTCATTTTAGTATTTCAGCACACCTTTCACCATCATACACATAACACATCCATTAAGTCTTTTTGATTCTGAACTCATATCGCCACACGTAGTGTACTTCACTTCCCACTAGGAGACACGAAAATATTCTTCATGCGCCCATAACTCGGGGCTACACAACAGATCACAATAGGAATCGAACACTTACCGGCTCATCTATCATTCAGCAGACTCCTTCGTCACTACCAAGTCACATAGATACATCTTGCAGTACTAACATACTCATCACATGGATATCCAACCGCCATTCCGGCTAATAGAGACGATACCGAACATATAAGTTCAGAACACTTGCTCACACAATCAGCACCTCGGTGCTCAAGCCATAGGCAAAGATCCAGCCTCAAGTCCTCCAGACTGGCCCAACATCGAACTCACGGGATCACATCTCGCCCCTCGATCGGGGAAATCACAAGCCACCAGGGCACTTATAATATCGAGCGCTCATGTGCGCATACAGACGTGTGAAAGGAATTTCAAGAGTTATATCTCAAGCCGAATCAAATACGCATGATAAGAATTCCAAGAAAGTGAAGTTTTCCTAAAGGTTCTGCAGCCTCTCGAGGATAAATACAGACGTCTCCGTACCGATCCGCGAGACTCTACTAACCGGCTCATGACTCATGAGGCATAGTAACCTAGGCTCTGATACCAACTTGTCACGACCCCAATCCCGGTCGTGATGGCGCCCAGCACAATTGCTAGGCAAGCCCGACCATTTACACTCTCAACCCGAGCATGAAGCTCAAAACAAATTATTTGAATATCATTAATTAACAATAACATTAAAAGATTAAGATGATTGATAGATATAAGCTGAATATCACGATAACACGGAATATACTCCCAAAGACCTGGAGGTCATGAGTCTAGAGCCTCTAACAATACATTGTGACAAGACTCCAAATAATACAATGTCTCAAAACTGCAGAAAGATAATAAAAGGGATAGGGAAGGAGTCGGGTCCTGCGGACGTCAGGCAGCTACCTCGACAACTCCGGATAAACTCTGAAATCAGCAAAAGCTCAGCTAAACTCCCGAGATACCTGGATCTGCACACATGGTGCAGGGATTAAAGTGAGTACTTCCAACTCAGTGCTAATAGACATATATAATGACTGAAAGTAAGAAATCCCGAAATACCACAATGCAAAGCTGAAACTAACCACTTAGCACATTAAACGATGAAACAACAATAATCAACGACAGATAGACAAATAGATATCAATGCATGAATGCAATGCAATGCACATGACCGCTATGGCGTAAATCCCGATCCATTTGGGTACCTGCACTCACTGTGGGGGTTCAGACTCCAGAGGGGCTCCTATAGCCCAAGCGCAATATCATCGTAACTTTCGCTGCGGCATACAGCCCGATCCACAGTTAGTCCAATTATATGCATGCAAGCCACGCGGGCACAGTCAAACTTACAATTTTCAGTTCCAATTATCATAAATTAATATTTAACTGGTTAAAGCCTTAGAATTTACTAGCCATTTTGAGACAGTGTTTAACTCAGGACTGATATCATGAAAACATGCTAAACATCACGGAAACAGTGATAATAATCCCTACGGGATCCAAATAATCGGCATACAGCCCAAATATATCCATAATCATCCAAGTACGAGGTTTGCCAACTAATTTTTAACCAATAACACAGTGCGAACGCCATTCGGTCGGACTAAGACATAGTCCCCAATCACAATCGACCCTGCACTCACCGTAGAGTACGTGTCTCGCCTCAATATAGTGTCACAGTGTGATATACCGGGGTTTCAAACCCTCAGGTCATCATCTACATCTATTACTCACCTCAAGCCGGCCACAAGACTAGTCCGCTAAGTCTTTTCCTCCCGAATCCGCCTCCTCACGCGTCGAATCTGGTCAAAACCACAACAAATACATTACAATAGGCTAATGGAACATAACTCATTCGAAATTACTCGAACAATACTAAAAATCACGAAGTTGGCAAAACCCGAGCCCCGAGCCCACTTCTCGAAAAATTTTGAAATTTACATCACTGGATTCCTCGTCTCGCCACGAGTCTATACATATCAAATTTACAAAAATTGGAGTTCGTTTGAGCCCTCAAATTCCAAGTTTACACTTTCTTAGGTTTCAAGCCCTAACCACCATTTTTAACCCTTAAATCCTTGAATTTCAGTGTTTAAATCCTTGTTTTTACACCATAACAACATTATTCGAGTCTATAAATTCATACTTGATGGAATCTCCTTCGAATCCTCTCCAAATCGCCCAAAATCGCCTTTTCCCGAAGCCAAAATATTTTCCTTAACCTCTGAAATTCGCGAGCACTGTTTCATTAAAACCCTTCAGCAAATTTTCGCTTCTACGGTCCACTGACACTTGCGGTACCGCTTTTGCGACATATTGCCGCTTATGCGGTCTAACTTAAAACCATCGGGGACCGCTTATGTGATCCAAACATCCACTTATGAGGTTTCCTCCAACCGCTTCTGCGGTTTTCAATTCGCTTACGCGGCCCCGCTTACGCGCTCCACCTTCCGCTTATGCGGAAATCCCCTGGGCCACTCAAGATCGCTTCTGTGACTTTCTTCACCGCATATTCGGAACCGCTTCTGCGGCTCCTTTTCCGCAGATGCGGAAATACCAGAAGCCATAAAAAAACCAGACGTGCAACATGCTTCAAAAATTCCCGTTTAATCATCCGAAATCACCCCGAGGCCCCCGGGACCTCAACTAAAAACACCAACACATCCAACAACCTTATTCAAACTTGCTTGAATCATCAAAACGCTAACTTTAACATCAAAATCCTCAATTATGATCAAATCAAAGCCTAAATTTCTTAAAAACTTTCGAATTGCATATTCTATCAAAAACCCGACCAAACGATGTCTGAATGACTTAAAAATTTGCAGACATATCCAAAATTACCTAAATAAGCTATTGCAACTCTCGAAATTCCATTCCGACCCTCAGATCAAAATCTCACCTATTAACCGAAATTCGCCAAAATTCAAACTTCGCCAATTCAAGCCTAATTCTACACCGAGCCTCCAAAATCAATTCCGATCACACTCCTAAGTCACAAATCATCCCTCGAAGCTAACCAAACCACCGGAATTCACATCCGAGCCCTCTAACCACATAGTCAACTTCCGGTTGACTTTTCTAAAACAAACTTTCTTCTAAGAGGCTAAGTGCCTCATTTCCAACTAAAATCAATTCAATTCTATCCGATTCATTCAAATACTGATATTGAAGCATAGAACAATATAATATGAGGAAAAATGGGCGGGTCGTCATAGCTACAAGCAATATTAACCCTGTCAACCAATAAATCAGATAAATTAATTAGACGATTTAAGTGGAAAAGTCAACGAGATTGTTAGCTAACCCATAGCTCTAGAATATTCACGCACATTGAATTCGTCTCTATAATTTGCCAGCTTGTTTTCTTTAATCTCTCAATTTGTTACTTTAAATTAATTTTAGTTAAATATTCATATGTTAGGACTCGCTTGAATAGATTAATTGTTTGGGTTTAATTTAGTTGATAGTTAATCACAAGTCCCTGTGGGTACGATATCTGGACTTACAATCTTATATTACTGGTCGACCACGTATACTTGTGTGTGCGTTTGGGAGCAACATGCACTTTATTTTTCTTTATGTTACCTTATTATGAAGAGCTGCCATTAATCGCCAGTTTTTACATCAACTTAATCTAACGGTGTATAACTTATTTATTATCGTTGCGTAAAATTAAATTGATGCAAACTTCAACTGCAAAGACAGACTTAGTGAAGCTTCTGGAATAGAAATGTATATCCAAGGAATGCATTGGGGACTTCGCTACATCCTATAGGATATCAAGCCTAAATCTTTTGAAGAATTTGCTACACGTGCTCATGACATGGAGTTAAGCATGTCTACAGTGGAAATTAAGGACTACCCATTTATGAATCTCGCAAAGGGAACGATAAAAAAGAAATAAAGAAAGGAGGCAAGTTTGAGAGCAAGGAATCAATAAATGTTAATGTCTCGCCATGAAAGGTTACTACAAAAGTGAGTAAGAGGCAAAATATGAAGACAACATCCTTGCAGGATAAAGTTGGCCGAAAGTTAACTCTTAAGGAAGTGTGAGCGAATGAATATCCATTCTTGGAATCTAATGTTCCAGCAATATTTTAAGAACTCCTTGAGTTGAAATCATTGATTTGCCTTAAATGAAGCAGCTAGACGAAGTAGGAAGGACAAATGATCCAAATTATTGCAATTATCATCAGTTGATTGGCCACCCTACTGAAAAGTGCTTCATCTTTAAGGAGAAAGTCATGGATTTGGTCGCTGAAGGAAAAATCTTACTCGAGGATGATAAGAAAGGTTCAAATCAAGTCTCTGTCACTTTTGTTTCACTTGATCTCATTGCCCTTTGCATTTTTGCTGAAGTACATAAATGTAAGGGCATCCGAATTACATCACCACCAAAGATGATTAAATTTGGTGACATTTAGCCTATCAATGTCAACACATCATTGTTTCTACCTATAGTAAATAAAATAATAGTGGAGGAAGGATCTCAAGAGGAAAGTGAATCACATGCCGGTCAAAGTGATAATGAAGGTTGGATTCTTATGACTCGGCATAGACGTTGCAAGATAAATTCACAAAGGGAGTCAAGTAAGCAATATACTAGGAAAAAATTGTGAAAATACCCAACAAAAGAATTGAAAATAAACAAAAATAGATGAGAATCACTATCAAAGGCTACATCGTCCAATGAAATTGGATGAATTCCTGCCAAGCTAGTTACGCGCGCAAGTTTCCTGTGGATATTCAAAGACTCATATTGTAAGGTAGATGAGGAAGAGACAAAGAAGGAAGATCCATCATTTCTTCCAGTTCCATTGTCTAAAAACTCACTGAGTGTCCCTTTGAAGAATTGGACACTTGTAATGCAAAAATCACATTCACTAATGATGATCTTTTGCTTGGTGAAACACATCATAATCGTCCGTTGTTTATGGTTTTATTTGTGTGTGAGCAGAGAGTAAGTAGAATTTTTATTGATGATGGATCTGGTGTCAATATTTTTCCAATTTGTATTGTCAAAGAGCTTGGCATACCGATGGATTAACTATGTGAAAGTTGTTTGATGATATAAGGATTTAATCAAGGGGTCTAAGAGCTATAGGGGATATCATATAGGAAATAAATATGGGAGATATGTGTTCGAGTGCCACGTGATCGATGCAAAGACCTCATATAATATCTTGTTAGGAAGACCATGGATACATGAAATTAAAGAGGTTTCATTCACCTACCATCAATGCTTGAAGTACTATGAAGACGGGGTCTAAAAGAAGATAGTTGCTAATGATAAGCCATTTACCAAGACTGAATCATACTTTGCTGATGCAAAATTCTACTTAAAGAATTATTTTTCAAAGGAGGTTAAGGTTGATGATATGATGTTTACCAAGTATAACAAAGACGACTGATGTCATAACTGGTAAGGCAAAGATTAAAATTGAAGAGGATCAAGTGTTTTATCATATGAATAAGATAAATGAGGCATCTTCAAGTAAGAAAGTGACTTATGTTCTTCGCTGTGTCCCAAAGGTAAGGAAAGTTGAAGATCCATCTTTTAAACCACAAGGTAATGTTTTAGGAGACTTTACCCTTCCTATCAAGTGATTGATGCAATTAAGTCATCTGAAAAGTTAATTAAAGGGTTTGTCAAATCATCAAACCACCATTTACTTCTAAATCTATCATTTCCTATAAAATTCACATATGAGGGATTTGACCCAAATAATACCTACAAGTTGCTAGCGAAAGATGGATATGATATCAACGAATCATCCAACTTGGGAAAGCTTCCACCTGAAGCTTCTAACTCTACTCAAAAGACGATTATGGATAAAGTGTACCCCTGAAACAATCACGTGAATGTTTGGGTTACAAACAACCCGCGCAAATCCGTAACTCCATAAAAAGAGCAAGTTGTAACTATATTACTACTAAAGAAGAGTCTACAACATTTAATGAAAAGCCTTCTGTGTTTGATCGACTTACAAAACCAAGAACCTCAGTCTTCGATAGGTTGGGACCATTGAAGAAGGAACACAAGAATCATGAAAGTAATAGAAGGATCCAAGCACCTGTCTTTGCTAAAAAAGAATTTTTCACCACAGATTGCCCAAGTCCGGTTCCTTATAGAATGAGGCGAGAGACAGAACATGTAGCTTCATGTGGAAAGGTCCTCAAAGCAAAGGCTCATACTTTAGTCTATACTAAAGAACTTGAGGAAGATGAAAAAGGTGTGGGGTCATCATATCATATCACACTTCATGATAAACAAAATCCTTCATCTCATACGGAAGTCGAGGAAAAGTGGTTTGATAATCATTTATTCCATCATATATCGTTCAATGATGGTGATCCTCAAGAGGATGAAGACACTAAAGATGCACCATCTTAACTTGAAGAAGGGGCAAAGACAATGGTTGATGCACTAAAAGAAGTCAATCCCTGAGTTGTTGAAGATCCAAGGCCACATATGTAAGTGCCTCTCTAACTAAAGATGACGAGAGCGGATTTACTAAGCTACTTAAGGATTTCAAAGACATATTTACTTGGAGTTACAAAGAGATTCTAGGTTTAGACCCCAAGGTGGTTGTTCATCATCTTGCTGTCAAACGAGGTGCTTATCCCATGAAGCAAACACAGTCTCTTCAGACCTGAACTAGGTCCCTTGATTGAAATCAAAGTTAACAAGCTTATTAAGGCCGATTTTGATCGTAAAGTTAAATATACTACATAAATTTCAAGCATCGTCCTGTAAGAAAGAAGAATGGCCAAATCCGAGTAGGTGTTGACTTTAGGGACCTAAATGTTGACTTCAGGGACCTAAAAAACTCTTATCCCGAGGAAAAATTTCTTCTTCCCATCCCGAAGCTCATGATTGATGTCACGACTAGATATGAGGCAATGTCTTTCATGGATGGTTCTTCTGGTTATAATCAAATTCGCATGTCACCAAAAGATAAAGAACTTATCGCCTTTCGCACCCCTAAAGGTATATACTGCTACAAGGTATTGCCCTTTGGTTTGACAAATGTTGGTGCTACACATCAACATGCCATACAAAATATTCTTGATGACATACTTCATAAAAACGTGGAGTGTTATGTTGATGACTTGGTGGTAAAGTCAAGAAAGAGAGATGATCACTTACAAGATTTAAGGAAGGTATTCGAATGGCTTCTGAGATACCAATTCCAAATGAATCCATTGAAATATGCCTTTGGAGTTACCTCTGGAAAGTTCATTGGCTTTATTGTTCGACATCGATGTATCGAAAATTGATCAAGTTAAGGTGGATGTTATCTTGAAAATGCCCGAACCTAAGGATATTCATGAATTTAAAAACTTACGAGTTATGCATTGTCACACCTCCTTTTACACCTATTACACCCTCGAAAGGGGTATAATAAAGGGAGTTTTTCCAATTAAAGGACAATCAAAATGAGATTCGTTTATTAGAAGATTCAGAGTCGCCACTTGGGAGATTTATGGTGTCCCAAGTCACTGGTTGAATCCCGAATCGAGGAAAATAATGACTCTGTTTAACAGTCCGCGAACCAGAAATCCAGGTAAGGAATTCTGTTAACCCGGAAGAAGGTGTTAGGCATTCCCGGGTTCCGTGGTTCTAGCACGGCCGCTCAACTGTCATATTCGGCTTAAATTATCTAATTTTAAACAATTATGAACCTATGTGCAAATTTTAACTTTTAACTATTTTTATTCATTTTTAGAGAAAATTGCAACGCTATTAAAATACGTCTCGAACCACGTCACATAAATACACCCATGATTTTTGACATATTTTAACATCGTTGAGATTTGAATTTGGGTCACATAAATATGCAATCGAGTTTAGGAAGGTAAATTATTAAAATACGCGCCTAAAGCAACTACGCGTTTGCACTTTGCGAGGACCATGAAATTTGCTAAATGGCTCACTCGATTTCTAAGGATAAACAAGATTAATTAAAGCGAGGACCGTGAAATTGTAAATTTATTTGGCACATCGCGCCTCGATTTATTCTAAAACTAATTCAAAGGACCATTTAAAAAACAACACGAAATATAAGAGAATTTAACAAATGCACTAACTTAACAGATCCGAAAACAAGCATATGTGCAAGGAAAAATCATATCGCATCAAACTACAAAAGCATAATATTAGGCAACTAAACTTTCTACCAAATCATTTGGAAAGGACGGTTACTGAAAACATCTTCATTTTTACATTACACTAGCACCACAGAAGGAAATATTTAGGTGCAATCTACTATTATTTCTTTCATATAAGAGTGGTAACATGCAAAAATACAATTATTTTCTGCTGTTATAATTCTCCTCGTACAATATAAGTCATAAAAACCAAACAAGTACTATAGCCAAAGCAAAGAAAAGAGTAAAACAGAGAACATCACAGTAAAGGAATATCTAGTAACATCGGGTGATCTTAAATCTCCATATCAGTATTTAAACAATTCATAAAGCAATAGAAACAAATCAAGGAAAACAAAATACGATCTAGCTACCTACAAGGCAACAAAGCAACTTAAACCATGGACATATATCATATATAATTAATCACACCATGAATAAGATCAAAGAGGACCAAGAAATGAACCTGAATCGGAAACTTTAATTAATTCTTCCCGAATCTCTTCAAATGAGTACATAAACGGAAAATGAGTCAAACTAAATCAGCTACACAGCGACCAGAGTGAAATCAAAACAGCGAACCAATGGTGAATCTCGACTCGGCAACGGAACGACGACCTCAAACCATTTCTAACATCTCGGCTTCGAATCTGTTTGTATGCGTGACTGTGTGTGAGCGTGTGTTTGGGCGTTGGATTTTTTCAAGAAAATGGTTGTTGCTGCTAAAGCTCAAGGGAGGGGGAAGGCTCGTGAAGAAGACGAAGTGGTCTGTCCATGTATATAGAGTATATATCCAGCGTATATAGAGTGTATACCCCAGTCTCCGTTAAGAAGAAGCCACCCCTTCTCTTTTTTTCTCTATGTTATTTTGAACTTCTCTCCCCTTTTTTGAACCTCTCTTCTTCCTCGGCAGAATGGGGAGGTCTCCCTTTTTAAAATTATCCCACACTCCCTCTCTTTTTCCCCCAAAATCCTCTTCTCCTCTCAAAGTATTTTTCCCCTTTTTCTTTCCACTCCAATAAAGAGACCACTAAGGGAGATGGCTATGGTTTTCTTGGTAAGGTGGGAGTCCGAAATTTTTCTTCTTTTTCTGTGTATATTGAGTGTATATGGAGAGTATCTAGTGTATATTTCAGCCCTCTTTAAATAAACACCTAGCTTAGTGCATTCACCACTACAAAATCTTTTTCATTTTTAATTACCCAATAAATTAATTGGTGCTATTTCGTTAATTCCTTAGTGAATTGTTATCCCAACCGTTATGGAAGTTTCTTTATAATTACCCTAATAACAATTACCATCAATAATTAAGAACCAAGTTAAAGGAAAAACTACCAAAGTTTAAAAATTAATATTAAAAGTGCAAAAATAATTCATTTTTTGTGAATTTTTCCATTTTTCTAAAACAACTAAGTTGTTGATTAATCCTAAAATATAAAATTAAATCCTAAATATAAATGCAACATATTTTGTATTTTTGTATTTTTTCATAATCTGAAATACTACACAATGTCTTTTAAAATAAGATAGAAATACTACACAATGCCTGCTAATCCTAATTAAACTAAACATGAAATTATTTTAATATTTTAAAATTATATAAAGATAAAAATAAGGTACTATTTTTTGTATTATTATTATTATTTTTTTAAATAAAAATACATAAACTAAAATATTTTTTTAATTTTTTTCTTGTAATAAAATAAAGTAAAAGAGTCGCAATGAGTTGAAATAGCTATATTAGGCCTAAATTAAATAGTTACATGCTAAAGTATGAAAAAATCTTGCGGAGGGTAAAAAATCACTTGTCTACAGGCATGACTCCGACCTGTGTATTTCAAAAATAACAATTACACGGAGGAGGACATAAACCTCAGCCTCGATTATATAGTGTAGATTGACTAAGCCAATCTATTGTACAATTGCAAAAAATAATTTGGACAGAGAATGGAGGCAATCTCCTTTCCTATAGACATGTACATAACACCAAAAACTGCTATTACATACAAGTTTCTCGAACCAAAATACTCTCAAGTAATAGCATCATTAATTGTAAATTGGTTCCTTCTTGTTGTGAATCTGAAATTCGGAAGGCCATCTTGTTCTAACTGCAAAGAAGCTCTAACTTGTCTTGGAAGAGAAACACCTTCATTGAAGATAAAGTGATCCTTTGTATTTTCACCCAAGTTAGCAAGTTGATCAGCTACATAGTTGCCTTCTCTAAAAGTATGCACAAAATTAAAATTACCTAGACTGGTTATCTCCCAAATCTGCTCTATAATATGTTTGATCCGCCATGGTGGCTTCATCCTTCTATTGATAATACAAACAATTAACAGGGAATCTGTCTCCACGGTAACATTTTGATGTCATAAGCTATTGCACAATTTGATACCATGTAAAACTGCCTTAGCTTCAGTCATGTTATTGCTACAATATCCATAAAATTCAGCAAAGGTTTCACCATATCCTCCAACTGGTCTCTAAGAAGCTAATTCTTGTATTTGCTTTTTAAGCTGGCGTTTGACCATAGATTTCAAATTTGTTTTGAAAAATTTAATTTGGATGAAATTTGTTTTGAAGAAGAAAATGTGTTTGGACATACATTTTCAAAATA
This sequence comes from Nicotiana glauca, assembly GCA_026770625.1. NCBI lineage: Eukaryota > Viridiplantae > Streptophyta > Magnoliopsida > Solanales > Solanaceae > Nicotiana > Nicotiana glauca. Next base: position 88,275 of record MU784707.1, read on the forward strand.
TATTTCCCAACTTTATTTTGGGAAAACATGTATATAATTCTCAAGTTTTGGAATTTTGGCCCAAAATCAGCAATTGGGGCGATTTTGGGAGTTGGGGTGTGGGATTTTGCCAAAATGTGGGCAAAGTTTATGGCCAAACATGAGTTTTGAAAATAAATCCCAAATTTATTTTGGCAAAACTTATGACCACATGGGTCAATGCATACAATTTTAACTCATTTTATAATATGCCTTATAGCACTTCTTATATTATTAATAAGAAAATGACAATACTTGAGAAATTGTTTTAAGAAACTAAAATTTGTTTAAGAATATTGAGAAATTGATAGAGTCAAATATATCGATCAGTCGTTCTTTTAAATTACTTCGAAATCAAGTGATCATCTATTTTATCTTGGGTAATATCTGCAAACAAATTAGACTAGAATTATAATATGGGAAATATAATAAAAAGATTAAATAAAACTAATGAGAACTTTTTTGTGAATATATTTTTTCAAATAACTATTTGATTTATAATATAAAATATGTGTTGGTTTTCCATAGAATAAGCTTGGACATAATTTATTCCTAATTTTACCTTGGTAGTCTTAAAAGACTCTGGAGAAGACCTTTGGAGAATAATATCTTTGTCTCTTAATAGCGTAGAAACTCCACTTCGTTTTTCTTTCTTCTTCTTTTTTTTCTTCCTAATTTGTCTGTGGTTCTTTGTTTACTTCAGTTTACCAAACCTTTAACCTAACTTTTTATTATTAATAAAAACTAAAAAATAGTAAATCTGGAAATCAGTGAATAACAATTCTTTTAATGGGCTCATGACTGAGTAAACGAAACATCTATTTAGAAAAAGATAACATATAATTACCCCATTAGGGTTGTCTTACTTTACTAGTTACACTTTCGTATTTTACGTGAGTCCTATGACATCCTAGCTTTGTTTGATTATAATAAACGGAAAAAGGGCCAAATATACTCCTCTACTTTCAAATATTATTTACTTGTACCCTTCATTATATTATTGGGCTATCCATACCCCTACCATCATACTTTGAAACAAAAATACCACTATTATGGATGGAGTGCCACGTGGCACCACCAGATTAAATGACCCATTTCTTTTTTTTTACCCAACCCGTTTTACAAAAAACTCATAACCCGAACCATATTTTAATTTTTTAGTTTTTAAAGAATTTTTTTTTTGTAAAAACATATTTGTAAAAACTGAAAAAAATTTGTAAAAACAGAAATTTTTTTTTCCAATTTTTAACAAAATATTTTTATTTTTTAAAAACTGAAAAAAATATTTTCAACAAATTATTTTCGCTTTTGAAAAATATTTTTATTTTTTTTATTTTTTCAGTTTTTTTAAAGATTTTTTTTTTTTGTAAAAACTGGAAAAACAAACTTGTAAAAATTAATTTTTTTTGGTAAAAACAGAAAAAAAATTATTTTTTGACAAAATATTTTCGTTTTTTAAAAACTGAAAAAATTATTTTCAACAAAATATTTTCGTGTTTGAAAAATATTTTTTTATTATTTTTTCAGTTTTTTAAAAGAATTGTATTTTGTAAAAACTAGAAATTTTTTTGTGTAAAAACAAAAAAAATATTTTTTGTTTTTTAAAAACTGAATAAAATATTTTCAACAAACTATTTTCACTTTTGAAAAATATTTTCTTTCTTCATTTTTTTAGTTTTTTTAAAGATTTTCTTTTTGTAAAAACTGGAAAAACAAACTTGTAAAAACTGATTTTTTTTTGTAAAAACAGAAAAAAAAATCATTTTTTAAAAACTGAAAAAAATATTTTCAACAAAATATTTTTTTTTTTAAAAACTGAAAAAATTATTTTCAACAAAATATGTTCGTTTTTGAAAAATATATTTTTTTATTTTTTCAGTTTTTTTAAAAGAATTTTATTTTGTAAAAACTGGAAAAACAAATTTGTAAACACAGGATTTTTTTTTTGATCTTTAACAAAATATTTTCGTTTTTTAAAAACTGAAATTTAAAAAAAAAAAACTGGAGAAAATAAAAATAGGGGCCGAGTTGTAGGTTTTTTTAAAAACGGGTCGATTAAAAATAAAGAAGTGGGTCGTTTTAATCTGGTGTTGCCACGTGGCACTCCATCCAAAAATAGGGTTATTTTTGTTTCAAAGTATGATAATAGGGGTATAGATAACCCAATAGTTTGATGGTAGGGGTATGGATAACCCAATAGTATAACGAAGGGTACATGTAAACAATATTTGAAAGTAGAGGGATATATTTAGCCCTTTTCCGTATAATAAATGACATCTTCCGTGACTAATACCAGTATCAGCTAATATGGTATATAACACATACCAATCATATTTTTGACTCGTGTTTTTATGCCATATAATTCCTTTTTATTTATTATTTATTTTAGCTTCCTTTTATTTATTATTTATTTTAGCTTCCTTTTATTATTTATCAAGTTAACTATTTCAGCATCATTAAGAAGCCAACTTCTACCGACTACCGTCCAGTAAATGATGAAGGCCAAAGTGCGAGAAACTACAAAATTGATAGGCAAAATGAAATTCTTTTAATCAAAGATTTTAATAATAATAATCACGCTACTCAATCAAGAAAACTACAATAATATAAAAACGACAGTAATCATCGTCGTCATCATCACGCCACTATCAGCAAGAGCAAGAGTTGCCATCGGAGAATGAAGCAAATTTGTTTGATCAGTTTGACAAAAACATACGCTAGGGTTTTAATAAGAATGTAGTTTTATATAAAGAATTAGAGAGAAAAATATTAGATGGCATATTTAATGGTTTAATGGTAGGAAGCGACCATAAATACATATTTTGCTATAAAAACTAAAAGGTAGCTATAGAAAATAATATATTAAAAGGGTTTTTATTTATAATAAATAAGATGTAAAGCTTTGCTATAGGAGGTAAAATTTCCTTAATTAATTTCAAAATTCTCTATTTATGGCTTTTTTCCCTTGTTCCATCCTACCTCTATGCCCTTTTCTTCATCTTCCCTTTTATATTAAATGGTCTCTATTATTTAAAAAAAAAGAAAAAAAAAGAAAAAAAAAAGAAAAAAAAGAAAGAGAAAGAAAAGAAGAGAAAAAATGTATCACAAATGATTTTTAGGATGAAATGGAAGGATTTTTTAACAAAAAACGCGAAGGTAGACAACTCCGGCTAGATAGTCATCAAAAAATTGGCAACTGTCATTTTTATTCCAAATATGAAGTCTCTTTCTCAGTTTTATATGTCCCTCCTTAACATTTTTCTTTCATTGGATTATTGCTAATTTGCTGGTCTTTAGCATTGGGTTTACCTTTTTATTTAATACTACCTTCTTTCCAGTTTAGGTGAATCTATTTTCTTTTTGGTCTGTTCCAAAAACAATAACCCTTTTTAAATTTGTAAATAATTTAATTTAAACTTCCAATTCTATCCTTAATGAGAAACTTTTATAACCACACAAATACGCTGGACCCCTTTTTGACTTGTTTAGGACCATAAATTTAATTTTTTTTTAATTTTTTTTTAAATTCCGTACACAGTAAACAAGTTCATATAAATTGGAATGAACGGAGTATGACTTCTTAGTTCAGGCTTTAACTGCTGGGTATTCTTTTGTTAACTAAGAAGAAAGGTGAAGTGACGACATAGAAGAAAAAGTAAAAAGACATTAATAAAAAAAAAGTAATATGATAAAATAAAGAGAGTTGGGGGGGGGGGGGCTTTTTTTCCTTTTTTTTTTTCGTTTGAGAGTGCAACGGAAAAAGTGAGACAACCCAATGGGGTAATTACTGCTTTAAATGTAGGGATCAAATTTGTAGACTCTTAAGATGTCGTGGAGAACAACAAAGCGCATTGAGTTCATGTTGACTAATTGGTCCCACACATTTGAAATATTTTCAGCATTGAGTTCATGTTGACTAATTAGTCCCACACATTTGAAATATTTTCGGCATTGAGTTCATGTTGACTAATTAGTCCCACACACTTGAAATATTTTCCCAAATTTTCACACCTTACGTTGCTACCTACCACCAGATGTGAGTGTGTCCAAATGTTAAGACGGTCGGAGTCTTGCCAAACTAACCAAATTAGTCTTCTCGGAATACTTTATATTTTCACTTTGGCGCATGCTTTAGAGAATTTTGAGTTGTTTATATCAGAATAACAGGAATATATAACATTAGGAAACATGACATACACTATTATACAAAACTACTACAAGGTATGACAAGGCAAGAAAATCAATCAAATAAGATCTGAACGATCCAGTTTGGCGGAGGTTAGAGAAAGGACGAACATTATTATGAATTGAACATTGACCAACAAGTAAAGCACAGTGGCCTAAATTTATGTCTAATCAGTCCAATTTGTTGTTCATATCGTACTAGGAGAATCTTGCACGTGAATCTGTCAAAGTCTATCCTTTTCTGTATTTTTGTAGTCTTCCATGAAATACCTCAATTGTCAATGTCATGAATTATCATTGCAATGCAAACATTCAAATATTAGACTAGTGTTTTGTGCAATCAATCTTACTCTCTCTAACAAATTCTCCAGTCCACTTTTCAGTTCTAAAATTTAAAAAAAAAAATGATTTTTCCAAGTCATACAGAGAATTTTCAGTTGAGCTACTCTTGTCACTTGTATGCTCTCAAGTATACTGCTTTTTTATCTTTACTGGCCTTCTTTTTGCCACCCTATGCTCTCTGCTCATCTACAATTCAGGTGGGAGGCAATGAAACAGACAGAATGTCACTGCTTGCGTTCAAGAATATGATCACTAATGATCCCTTGAGGATCATGGACTCATGGAATGAAACCATCCATTTCTGTGACTGGCCTGGTGTTTCCTGTGGTCGCCGTCACAGACGAGTCACTGTTTTGGATCTTGGTTCTCTGAAACTGAGAGGTACTTTTTCATCAAGTATTGGAAATCTGAGCTTTCTTCGTGTCCTAGAGCTCCAAAATAATAGCTTTTCAGGTGAAATCCCATCAGAGCTTGGCTATTTACATAAGTTACAGGTTTTACGCCTTGACAATAACTCATTCACGGGTCATATTCCTTCAAATATTTCTGGTTGCTTCAACCTTTTTTCTGTTGTTCTTTCATATAATATGCTGGTAGGCATGATTCCAGCAGAATTAGGCACCTTGTCAAAACTTCAAGAACTTTTTCTTGTTTCTAACTATTTTACAGGAGGTATTCCGCCTTCTCTTGGTAATCTTTCTACACTTGATACCTTTTTGGCAAGCAAGAACAATTTGGTAGGCAAAATACCTGATGAATTATGCCAATTGCCCAACTTAAGGTACTTTGTAGTAAACGAGAACAACCTGAGTGGAACCTTGCTTCCTTGTCTTTTCAATCATTCATCTATGGTAGCCATTGATGTTGGAACAAATCATATAGAAGGGAATTTGCCTCCATTGTTTGGTATTACTCTTCCTAATTTGCAGTTCCTCAGCATTCATAGAAACAACATAACTGGAAATATTCCAGTAACAACATCAAACGCCACAAAACTTGAGTTTCTTGTTGCTGGTAGAAATGGGCTCACAGGAAAAGTACCGCCCCTTGGAAATCTGCACAACATGCGGAGATTTTTAGTTGCATACAATCATGTTGGGAAGGGGGAGGATGATGACCTCAGCTTTCTCAACACATTGGTGAATGCCACCAGTTTGGAGCTTTTGGAGCTCAATACAAATAACTTTGGTGGAGCCTTACCTGCATCTCTTAGTAATCTTTCATCTCAACTAATAGAGCTTTCGCTGTCTTACAATCAGATTTCTGGAAAACTCCCAAGAGGGATATCCAATCTCAAGAAGCTAGAGGCTTTCTTTGGGGCTTACAACAGATTCTACGGTGAAATTCCGTCTGAATTTGGGGATCTAATAAACCTGCAAGAGTTGGCCTTACTTGGAAATCAGTTGTCAGGCCAAATTCCAATCTCTTTTGGAAATTTAGCTTCCTTAACCAGACTCAGTTTAAGAGAAAACAATCTCCGGGGGAGAATTCCTTCCAGTTTAGGCAAGTGTCATAATTTGGGACTGCTGGATCTTGGCTCAAATAACATTAGTGGTTTCATACCATCAGAAATTCTTGAAATTCCATCCTTGTCAGAGGGCCTCGACCTATCTCATAACCACTTAACTGGTTTCCTTCAGAAGGAAATCGGCAAGTTGAGCAATCTAGGCTACTTAAACCTGTCTGATAACAAGTTGCGAGGCCAAATTCCTACCACTCTAGGTACTTGTCTGAAACTTGAAGCACTAGACTTGAACAACAACAACTTTCAGGGTGGTATTCCTTCAACCATGAATAATTTGCGAGGCCTGGAACTTTTAGTCCTTTCTCACAATAATCTGTCAGGTGAAATCCCAAGATTCTTGAAAGATTTCAAATTTCTGCAGGTTGTAGATCTGTCTAGCAATAATTTGGAAGGTGCAGTCCCAATCGGAGGTATCTTCAATAATGTTAGTGTTGTTTCTGTTATAGGAAATAAAAATCTCTGTGGGGGCATACCAGAGTTGGACCTTCCGGCTTGCAGTGCAGAAGTAAAGAAAGAAAAGAAATCAGGTTTCCCCTTGAAAATAGTAATTCCAGTAGTCAGCGGGCTTATAGGGTTGACATGTATAGTTTGTTTTCTTGGCATTCGACAGTTTGGTGGATCGAGAAAAGCACCAGTTACAGATACACCTGAAAGCTCGACCATAAGAGTATCTTATCAATGTCTCCTTAGGGAAACTGATGGATTTTCTGCATCAAATTTGCTGGGCATGGGTGCTTTTGGGTCTGTATATAAAGGAATTTCTGAAGACGATGGTACAGTTTTTGCTGTTAAGGTACTGGACCTTTCACACCATGCAGCTTCCAGGAGTTTTTTAGCAGAGTGTGAGATTCTTAAGAACATAAGACATCGTAATCTTGTAAAGGTGTTAAGTGCATGCTCAAGTATTGATTATGAAGGTAATGAATTCAAAGCTATAGTTTACGAATACATGGATAAGGGGAGTCTGCAGGAGTGGTTGCATTTCCGTCCTCATGAGCACAAGAAGCTAGGATTTCTTCAAAGATTAAACATTGCCATTGATGTTGCTTGCGCTCTGGATTATCTTCATAATGATTGCCAACCCCCAATAATTCACCGTGATCTGAAGCCAAGCAATATTCTCCTCGACGAGAATATGACTGGACATGTTGGTGATTTTGGTTTGGCAAGATTTATTCCACCAGCTATTCACAAATCTTTAGCAAATCCAAAAAGTTCTACTGGTGTTGGGGGAACTATTGGGTATACACCTCCAGGTAATACTGCCTTGTAAATTCCATGTTTTTCCTTTCCTCAGTTATTACACTCACCTACTAAAGTTAGTCTCAAGTGTCGAACCTAGTATGCAATTCAAGAGCATGGACATTCTGCTTTAAGTGGCTCCAACTTTAGCTTTGGAATCATTCAATAGTTTGATTTAGTTTGTACTTGCACATATTTTCTTGAGTAAATTCTTGTCCAAAAATTAACCCTGCATTTCTGCAAGAGGTTGTTTCCGTGGCTCGAACCTATGACCTCCTGGTCACATGGCAGCAACTTCACCAGTTCTGCCAAGCCTTTTCTGCATTAGCCATAAATCTAAATTTTCGCTGTCATGTATAAGTATTCTCTTATCTTTTGGGAAAAGTATGTCTAATTCTGTAAAATTTCTCGTGGACATGTAAATGCATCTCAGAATTGGGTATGGGAAGTGACGCCTCAATCTATGGAGATTTATACAGCTTTGGAATAATGCTCTTGGAAATGTTTACTGGGAGGAGACCAACTGATGAAATGTTCAAAGATAGTTTAAATCTTCATAACTATGCCAAGGCTTCTTTACCAGACAGAGTGATGCATATAACAGATCCCGTTCTTCTCCAGGAAAGAGATGAACTAGGGACAGAATACAAACTTGTTAACAACAGAAGCAGTGCAACTGACTTATTTCTATCATTCTTAGTTTCGGTAATTCAAATTGGAGTTGCCTGCTCTGTAGAATCTCCAAAAGAAAGAAGGAGAATCAGTGATATCGTTGGAGAACTCAATTCATTGAGGAAGTTGTTCTTGGAGCAAGCATACTGGAAAGAACAGGTGTAATGTTAGTCTGTCTCATGTTTGGTGACAAGAAGCAATCTGCACTATGAAACAAGTTCATGAGTTTAAGGTTCGATTCTGCTCTTTTAATTTGTACTAGTTATTAAGCTGAACACTCCAAGTAGAAGATAAAATAAATAAAAATTAAAGCTAGCTCTTCGCAAGTTTCTTAGTTAGATGCTGCCTGATGTGTATAGCTGACACATCACGCCCAACTATGCTTTATAAAAAGGGTTAAGCGGTCGCTGCAAATATATAATCCGGTTCAGTCCGGAGTCGAATCCCACAAGGAACTAACCTATTTACTACTATAACTTTTAACACTGCTAATGAATAGCTCAAACAATCCCCGGATGCAAGATTTTTAATGAATAATGAGTAGAATTTAGCTAACTAAGGAAAAAAAAAAATAATAATAAAACTAGCAATAATCAAGAATAGAGTTGAATTCAATAGTAAAATAGTCTAGGGTTATTGATTTCCCCAATTGTCGGATTAATTCCTAACACGTTAGCTATAATCTCGCCATAATACTCTATAAGAAATATGAGTTCTAGGTTACCGCAATTATCTCTCGATCAATTACGATAATTTACTAGAAGCATTTTCTCGAACTACTCTAGCTAACAATTTATGTAACTTAGAATTATTCCACCAAAGTTTCGTTATCTCTAATCCTACTTTAAAATTCAAGTAATTAATCTCTTAACTTACCCGAAAGTGGTATTATTCAACAACAATCTAATTCAGTGTTCTTTCTCAAGCAACAGAAGGTAACTAGACACGATTAATCAAGGACCCTTTCAATTAATCATAGGAAAATACATAGTTGAACAATTATAGAGTAAGAAATAGCTTAATTAAATCAAAATGTAATCAAGACTTCATCAAACAATTGGTTCCATCAACTCTAGATTAAAGGTTTAGCTACCCATACAATCATAATGATATAATTCATTCTCAATGATAAAAACAAGACGGAGAAAGGCAAAAACTCTATGCCGAATCTTCCACCTTGCCTGTTGCCTGTTCTTGCCTTCAAAGAAACTTCAAAAACCTCGATATCCTCTATTTAGGCGAACTGGGCTTATATAGGTCAAGGAGAGTAATCCTGGAAATTACACAATTGACCTTGCAATGTTTGGCTCCGAACACCCCGTCCGCGGCTGCGGATGGACCGCAGATTCAACATATGTTCTGTCCGTTACCACGGATTGACCGCGAACTTCATATTTTGCTCTTTCTTCTCTTTTTCGATCGTGTTGTCCTTCGGTTGGGCTTCTGTGCTCCATATTGACTCTAAAATACTCTTTTAGCTTTCTCGTAGCTCGGAGTGACTCATGCGAAGCAATAAACTCGTAATTAGAGCATTTTGTTATCTTTTACAATCAAACATAGGTAAAGTGCGGCCAAATTAGAGTGCAAATATTAGCTAACTCGCATGATTATCATCTATTATCAACACCTCACACCTATATCCTTGCTCGTCCTCGAGCAATCAAACCAGACTCTACAACGGCCTAACTTCACTGACGACTCCCCTAACTCGTCACACCAAGAACATTTCATAAGAATTGAGCTCACTAGTGTAACATCTTCGCCTCAAGAGATGACTCTCCCATGCCACGAAATATTCCTAACTTTACTCACTCTAGCGTAGAGATTAAGACTCGTCTTTCCTTCATGAATCAAGTGCCCTTTCATAACAAATGAGAGTGGTTCCACACACAATAACATTTAAGAACAATTAGAAACTTAAGATAGAAAGAATTCACTCACTCTCAAAAAGAACATTCATATGCCACAAAAAAATGCACCATAAGCTTGCCCGTAGTGTACTACTCTACTAATTCGAATTCATTCAGTCTAGGATCACTTAGGACTTCATTTGGTTGTAATATAGGCTACGGGATGAGTATGATACATATAGGTATAAGAGTGACTACACCTCCCTAAGCACTTTAATACATAATATTTATCATTTAAAACTCCACATCTTATGTCAAACCATAATACACTATTATTTTCTTTCTCTTTCACTTCAAGTAGCTCTTATTTGTTCAAAACAATACACCTTTCTCCTTATTTCATTAGTTCCACTCAAAAGCCAAACCACCCACCCACCCCACACTTTAACTTTTACAAAGTTCAAAATAATTCAAGTGCTCATGAGAGGTAAATGGATCAAATAGATAATTAATTCAAATAAATAGATAAGGCTTGTAATGTGGTTGCCAAAGAATTACAGGCTCAAAGGGGTTAAATACGATACATAACAATTAGGCGGGTAATATATATATATATATATATATATATATATATATATATATATATATATATATATATATAT
>MU784707.1:99186-120145 GCA_026770625.1 Nicotiana glauca
TTTCGCTTTGCAAACACACATGACAAGTTATAGGCATCTAATGCAGTGCACAGAATACATCAATCGTCATACATATATGGCACATGACTCACTCCATATTGGATCATCGAAATGCTCTAGTCATAGTACTTAAGCCAAATTAAGAACATACAATTTAAGGCATTCTAATAAGAATCAACAAATGAGCCTAAGCGTCACACTGAAGTATCTATTGTAATCAAGGCATAAAGACGATAAGGGATCCTCCTTTTATATATGCCCTTAGCCCAAAAGTACCAAAATAAAAACTAACTAACCCGGTTCAAACGAAAACCTTAGGAAAAGAACCGCGATCAAAAGAAAAATTAAGGATTAATTGATACACTACCTACAAAAGAAAATCTTTTTTTATATGTCGACTTAGACCCTCAAGAAACCCGTTGAGTGATATCCGTTGTCGGATAAGTCGAACACATTTAGACTACTAATCAAAAATGAAAATCAAACTAACCAACGACTACAATCAAATTAACGAAAGACTACAATCAAACTAAAATCAAGCTACATTCCTATATATACACAACATACCAACGAAGTACCCCCACCCCACACTTAAGAAGATGCCATATCCTCATGTCATAAAATAGAAAGTAATGCAAGGCAAATGAACTTCCCTAGAAGATCAGTCCTGATCAGAGGCTGTGCCAGGGTCTAAGTGACACGCTCTCCCCAACGCACGCAACCAACCCATGATTTTCTTCTCAGATTTAGCATTATGGGTGGCCAAATCATCAACTCTAGTCCCCAAATCTGTGACTGTAGTCTGGAGCCCTGCCATTTCCTGCTCTATTCATCACAATACCAACCCTTACTCCCATATTCAAATTCAGACGTCCAAGATGCCAGGTCATGACAAGCCCAAAAATACGGGCTATAAAAATCTTCCGTCAACCATGCGTCTTCATCAATAACCTTATCTTTGTATGCTTCATCCCCAAATGTCATGCTGAGAGAACTAGAAGCATACTAAGAGAAAAATCAATCAAATAGTTATAAAATTTAAAATATTTAAAAAAAAAACTTGTAAAGATAATAGTAAAAGTCTAATTTAGTAGAATAGTCAATTTCTAAGTCCCCGGCAACGACGCCAAAAACTTGTTGCTCCCAAACGCACACGCAAGTATACGTGGTCGACAAGTAATATATGATTGTAAGTCCAGATATCGTACCCACAGGGACTTGTGATTAACTATCAACTAAATAAACCAAATAATTAATCTATTCAAGCGATTCCTAAAGTATGAATATTTAACTAAAATTAATCTAGAGTAACAAATTAATAGATTAAAGAAAACAAGTTGACGAATTATAGAGACGAATTCAATGTGAGTGAATATTCTAGAGCTATGGGTTAGCTAACAAACCCGTTGAGTTTTCCACTTAAATCGTTTAATTACTTTTTCTGGTTGACAGGGTTAATATTGCTCGTAGCCTTCTCCCGAAGTACAACTCATCTATTCAAGCTAACCTAACGCCTATATTCCTATGGAGTTAGGATTAACAAGAACGTATTTATAATTCCCGTATAATAACCAAGCAAGACGATTAGGTATATTCCTATCCTAACCGCAAATCCACTCCCCCTAAGAGTTAAGATCTTGCTCTACTCAATCTTATATGCAATCTATAATTCCCTCTCCCGAGTTCAATCCTAGATTCGTAGATAGTATTCAATTGGCGATCAAGCAATCAAATAATTAAGCACAAGATTGAATAAATAAATCAATATGATAAAAGAATAAAAATAATTTAAGCTTCAAACTAACGTTCATGTAGCACCCAAAACTCTAGAACTAATAAACTATGAAATTAAAGGACGAGAAGAGAAGAAAAACTAGTTAGAAGCCTCCTCCAAGCGTGGTGTGTGTTTCCCCACGTGAATTCTCCTTCAAAGTATGTTAGATATCTCTAAAGTGGCGTCCTAGTGGCGTCCTCCCCTTCAAAAATAGGTTTAGTCTTGCTTTTATACGTGCTGGGTAGGTCTAGGGCCGAAATAATCTTGTTCCGGGCGAAATAGGACACATTTCACGTCACCGGCGCCCAGCCCGGCGCCAGGCGCCAGGTGCCCTCCATAGCGCCCAAATATTTGTGCATACTATTTTTGGCGCCACATGTGGCACCAGGCGCTGCCTGTGGCGCCCAACTGATCCTTTTTCCCGGTTTCGTTCGTTTTGGCTCAAATCTTACGCATTTTTACCCAGTTCCGTTCAGAATTTGGAAAAATGTAAAATATGAAAGTTGTAGCCCTTTGAGTTATATTTCAAACCATATATTGTGGGGACCAAATGGAGGTCTGAGAAAAAAGTTATATGTATTTTACTAGACAGTGCGCAATATGACTACTCGAGTCTTCGTTTGTTCTTAGCTATCAAATTTCACCCCTCACACGATCCCGACTTAATTCCTTAGACTTTTACTCAGTCTTCAAATCTCCAAATCACTTGAACGCATTCCATAACATCTATATAGCTCGGAATCACTCCTACAAGGCATAAGACACACTGTTAGTGCAAAACACTAGTGATTAAAGCTCAAACTCAAATAAAGTACAGTAAATTAGAGTGTAATAATCGACTAAAATATGCAATTATAGCCTATCATCAATGACTGCATAACATTAAAATAAATATTATGATGTTTCTGTAACGCCTGTTCTTTAATGCTGCTCTTTTTAATCGGTTCCTTACTTTCAAATTTTCCTCCCTAATCCTCATGTTCTCATAATCTACATAATACTGGTTACATGATTCTATCTGGTATTAATCTTCTATGGACTCATCGCCACTCTGTCATTACTGTCAAATGTCTAATCGAGAGACGCCCATGTGTAAACTGCAAACTTTACGAAATATACAATTTTGCATCGAGATTAAGTTTCTTTGTAACACCAACCAAACAATGTACAATATTACGCTGATTATTGTACATGCATAGCTCTTTTAAAACAAGAACCAAACGATAACCGAAACGGATGTAAATTTTCTTCACTGTGAAACCATAAAAGAGAAAAGGAAAAATGGAATAAAAATGATAAGTTTTTTCTCCAATTTGATTTTTTCTCGATTTTCTACTATCTAATAAGGGGGAGTTAGCACACACTGGACGACATATCTGCTTAGGATTTAAAGGATAATTTGGTCATTTCAGGATAAATGAGGTAACATGATTGGCTAAAACAGATTAAAGTGCTACAAACGTTGAACTGCCTTGACTAAATTGTCCCGCGTGATGTACTTCTATTTTGAAAAGGGATTTTTTTTATCTATACCATATATGAAACCTTATTACAAAAAATGTGCATAGTATCTAAATTACCCGCCTAGTCCATATTTTTCCTACAATTTCTATACCATTTGTTTAATACACGATTAATTGGGCAGAATCTTCCATAATTAACGCGCTAAAAAACAGGAAAAAATCTTGCGACTGATTGAGTCTACATTAAAATTCAGCCTTAATCACCTGCGAAAAATCAGGAAGCCATTATGGAAGTAAATATTCTTCCAGATATTTTCCACCATTGATAGATATTAAAAAGCTTGAAAGCTTTGAATTCAAATTTGGATTCTCAAAAATCATTATTTGTTTGGATTGGGTGTTGTTGAAAATAATCGGGAATATGGTTTGGAGTTTATATCTCAATTTTGAGGGGTTTTGGTGAAGATTAGACTTGGTTTTGACTGAATTTCAGATTAAAACTCGAAGAAGAAGAAGAAGACGACATATTACATAAATTGTAGATTATTTGTAGGTGCTTTATTTTCTATTTTCACACATCAAAAACGACTAAAACATCTACAAATCCTCTGCAAAAAACGTAATTATGTCGAAAATGTCAATTATGCTACAGTTGAAATGAGAATTGGGATATTAAAATTCAATGTATCCAGTTTGTAGATATTTTATAGATAAATTGTAGATTATTTGTATTTTGATTGTAGATGCATTGTTTTTTGTTTTTACAAATCCAAAATGACTAAAACTTCTACAAAATCTTCTGCAAAAAACAGTCTACAATTTATCTACAAATCTTCTATAATTTATCTACAATTGCTGCAATATAATATATGTCATGTCTTCCCATGAGAAAATCCAGTAAGTTCTAACCACACTGGCGCGAAGTAGGGGTGTACAAAAGAAACCGACAAACCGCACCAACCCGATAATCCGAGTCAAATCGAAAAAAAAATCCGGCTATGGTTTGGTTTGATTTGGTTTGGTGTGGGAAAAAAAACCCGACCATAATTGGTTTGGTTTGGTTTTAACTAAAGAAAGTCAAACCGAAACCAAATCAATCCGACATTACATATATAGAAATTTTAGATATATTTAATATATAAATATACTTATTGTGATGTAATTTATACATATTTCAAAAAAAAAATCATAATTTTATCTTTTAAGATTGGACTTATAACTTTTGAATGTTCCAATAAGTTTTATAGCTATTAACATTAGTAAACTAAATAATGCTAACAAAAGCCTAAACCAATATCAAATCAATACTAATGCTAACAAAAGACATTCAATTCAATGCTATGAACGAGAATGTATTGAATATTTATATTTTGTTTTGCAATAATTGAGATAAAAATGCATAATATATTTTTATTTTTCTTTATTAGCGTTTAATCATGTGATTAACACTCCCTTATTAGTCTACTTATTTTATCATGACTTATTACTTTTAGATTATGTTTATTTTATTGTAGCTTTTTAATTAGCAATACTTATATTACATAACTTTATTGTCTTTATTGTTGAATATTTTAGGATAATGCCATGACACTTTTCATATTTTGTATTATTTTCTTGGAAAATGCTTTATATAGTTGTATCTTACTAGGATTAAAGAAATATTTTGAGCACAATTTATATATTTTGTTCTACGGAGATTTTACTGGAAAATACCCGAAAAACCCGAAAAACCCCGAGAAAAACCCGAATTTATTGGTTTGGTTTGGTCTTTAGATTTAATAACCCGATACAAGTAGTTTGGTTTGATAATTGTAAAATTTGAACCAACCCGACCTATGTACACCCCTGACGCGAAGGACAAAGTTGACCAGCGAAATGAACCCATAACACCCAGAGCTACAATAATCTGAAAAAACGGAATTTTTACAACTGATTTTGTTATCACTAAGTCGGTTGAGGATAAAAAAGAATGCAATGCAGCCTTGACAGAACAGAATAGCTGCACAGAATGTTCAGCCAAGTCCTGAAGCATTAGCATTTTACTCCTTAAAATGTGCCTATGATCAAATGGTGCCAAATTTTCATGATGAAACTCTTTCCAAAGCACCAGAGAGTATTGGAAGGTTAAGCCTCGAATCGATCCCAGATAAATCAAACAGTGGAATTCAGCTTCGAAAGTCGCCAAGCTTTGATTTTGGTGTCCCTTTTCATAGAAGATCTTTAGAATCAGATTAAGGAGTAAAAAAATCCCATAAAAAACGTGTAATATATGAATATTTTTAATTAAAGAGTAAAAATTGTTCATTAATTATACCCTTAATTAAGTATGGTATATGATTGGTAATTTAATATACTAAAGGTTTCTATGTGACATAAAAATGTAAAAATACCTTTTGAAAATGTATGGACCCATTGAATACATCTATCTCTCATGCAACCTTTTACTCTTAAACATTGGCGTTGGAGCTTGTGCCCAACTTCCTTGGTTAATATGACAAGTTTAGTGTATGAAATCTTCAAAATACTCCTATATATTTATTTCACTGAGGATATATTAACTGATAAAATTTTATAAATTTCATTAGTTATTGTTATTTTTATTTAAATAAAATAGTATAAGTCATTAATATCTAATAGATTATTTAAATTTAATCAAATCTAAATGCACAATTTGCTTACCATGTAGCTCGAAATTTTACACAAACTTCTATTTTTATTTTTTATTTGAACCAAAAATTATGCTTATACTACAATAAAACTTCTAATAACAATCTCGGCTGTTCCGATATATTTTAGCAGCCATAGTAAAATATTGCAATATAAAACATATATTATAACATAATATGAAAACATGATCTCAATAAAACTTGACCAATATAATAAAGTATTGTTATAAATGATGATTATTATTGAAAAGTTTTATTGTATTACAATACTTCAGTAACAAATATATAAATATTCATTAAAAAATAGTTTGTTAATATGGTATAAACTATTTTCATGTAAATTATACTTTTCTATTGAAATGTTATAATGATAGAGTGCAGACGAGAAGTGATATTGAGTATCAAAGAGAATATAGTTTTTCAAATTTTATGAGAGAATAGCTATGATATTTTTATTAAATAATTTTCGGATCTTAGACACGAATATAGGAGTACTATTGATAAGTGAGATTTTGAATATAAAAATATTTTCCAAATAATAGGTTATTAAAGATTATATTTAGAGAAGGATACTATGATCAAATTAATCACAAACTTTTAACTTAAGTTGAATAGGAGAAAGTATTTACTTCAATAAAACTTCAATTTAATCTAAAATTTCCTTAAATTAAGATGATAACAAATAGTATCGATTTTCGTGAGAGGTCTGCAGAGGTTAACAAAGAATATGACAAGATAACATAAACCTATTTTATTTAAAGAATAGGAAGATCCATGCAAGTTTAGTTATAAAAAATAAAAAATAGTCTTAGCATAAAAAATAATAATATAAAATTATTGTAAATCCAACAACCTTGAACAAAAATTAAAACATCAAATACCAACTTTATGTAGAGTAAAAAATAGAAATAATTTTTTGATATTACAGTAAATTTGTCTCATTCAAAATTCTTAAAAATTTCAACTATTAAGATTGAATAAGTTACAGACAACATACAAAGTGATTAAAACTTTAAGCGATAACTACTAAATTGATAACATAACAGTTTATTAATTAATATTGGTCAAAAAATATCCATCTTTTTGAGAGATCTTAATCAAATATTAAGGTTAACTGATAGTAAGTAATCAGAGATATAGTATATACTTATTTTATATATAAAAAAAGAGGATCCATGGAAGTTTAATTATAACAACAACAAACTCAGTGTAATTTCATAGGTGAAAAAAGTTTAGTTGTAAATAACAACAAAATACTCCTAACATAACAAAAGGAGAAAAGTATGTAAAAATACCCAATATCTTCACCTAAAAATATAAAAATCAATTATCCAATTTTACGTAGAATAAAATTTAAAATATTTTGTTTGGCATGAATAAACTTGTCAAGTCAACAATTTAAACTTTCAAACGATTAAGATGGATAAGTTACAAATAATATTTAATATGAGTGACAAACCTTCAAGAAACAACTCCAAAGCAAATTACATATAAAAATGAGAACTTTAAGTTCAAATAAAACTAGAATAATTTGTTTGATAAAGTTGAAATTTTATTTATAAATTGTTTGAACTTCTTATTATAAGAAGAGAGTCTATATTATATCGCATTATAAAGTCAATTACTTTATTACATTATGAGTTTGCAAGATTTATACGTAAACCATTAAATTTTTTCCCCGATTAACATTAACCAATGCTATTTTCAGTATGAAATTTATTTGATACAAATTGCATGAGCTTAAACATTGGGCCCGTGCATAGCACGGACATTGCCTCGCTAGTTATCGATACAAAGCGCACTCTATAATAGAAATAGAATTGTACAAAAATGTAGAGTACTTTAAAATGAAAAAAATGGCATATAATTGAGACAGGAAAAGAAAAGAAAAAGAAGAACTCATCTAAAAGGTAGTACTCCCTCCTCCGTTTCATCTTGAATGAACTACTTATGTTCCAAAATAAATAACACGTTTCTAAATTTAAAAATAATTTAACTTTAAACTCTTCATTTTATCCTTTTTGTATTTAATAAGAAGTTTTTATAGCCACACAAATGGTATAGTCCTACAAACTTATTACTCCTTAAATTTTTAAGACCATAAATTTTAAATTTTTTTTTTTTTCTTAAATTTCGTGGCGAATCAAATTAGCTTGAAGTACCAACGACAAGTAATAAGTAGTAGTACTCAATTGGCGGTGGGGGCATGTGAGTTCCAGGTCGGAGTGCTATTCTTTTTTGAAGCGTGACGCTAAAATATTCAAACAATATAGAAACTACGCCATATGTGTATTTTGATTCGAATAAAGCCGTAATAGCAATCAATCATCTAATCTATTCATCAGAAGAAACTCAAGAACATGGAGAGGAAAGAGGGCGAAGAGACAATTATTGCAGAAAATGGGAAAATAGAAGCAACCCCACAAAAAGACGGTTCAATTTGTGGGTTTGACTCTCTTCATCATCTCCTTCAAGCTTCTCTCAGCCCCCAACTTTTCCAGGTCACCCTAATAAAAATTCATTTTTTTTGTAGATTCTATGTATATGCATGAGATGGATCCACTTTGTGAAAATTTCAGCTTGAACTGTATATATATTTGAATTTTCCTAAAAAGTAGGTATATATCTGTTCTAAAATAGGATAAATTGTCACAAAATAGAGGGTGAAAGCGAAAACTTGATTTCGCCTTTATTTTGTGGGAAATTGGTATGCTGTAGCTAAACTAGCAAAGGGAGCGGGGTCAGGATTTGCATCAAATGAATTGTCCTAAAACTCAAATTATTGATTATTGGAATGAGACGGGTTTATTCATATAGTTGAAATTTAAGTTTGGGATTGAGGCCAAATTATTGATGTTTTGTTTTATCGGATTGGCTTGCCTAGGCAATGAATTCAAGCTAGTGGGCAGTGCTCAACTTCTGCCTTTGTTTTGTTTTCATGATCAGATAAAAATTTGCACTTCCTGGGAATTTCAGGTTGTTTTAGTCATCTAAAATTGCTAATACAAGCTCAGGAGACTAGTGGAGATGCTCATTTGAGCATGGTGAAATGGATTTTGTTTGTTGAAGCTTGATTGATCAATTTTGTTCTGTTTTGCACGATGCATTGCCATCTGTGCATTGTGCAGAGAATTATTGGAAAAATATGTGTATGATCTAGTGAACATACTCATCTTTCGCGCAAATTCTTTTTATTATTAATGTCTTGATAATATAATATGCAGAGATTCATGAATGAGCATTGGGCTATTTACAAGTGAGTATGTAAGAAGGTCCATCTTATTTAGGATATTTGTCAAAAGATAGGGAATCATCGGTTTTGATATGAGAGAGTACTAAGGCAAAGATTGAAGAGGTGAGGTTGTAAGCTTTGAGCAGTTCTTTGGCTATGCTGACAAATTAAGTTTTGCTTTGCAGGAAGTCAGTCGCATACTTCTTGGGCTAAACTGTGGAAAGAAAGTTGAGCCTATTGCTCTTCCGCAGCCTGTCAAATCTCTCTCCTCTGAACATGATTTTGATCTTCAGGTGAGCACTTACATCTTCTTCTTTAGAAAAGAGTGTTAAATTTACCAAATGGATTACCTAGAAAGGGGGATAGCTGGTATTTGGTTTTATCAAATCTGCTTTAGTAGGAAAATCTGCACGCTGAAGGCAGCTTCCTAGGAAGAAAAGTAGAGTCAATTTTGATGTTGAAGTTGAATTTGACCCAATTCACTGCTATGTCATTTTGGATGTTCCTTGGGAATGGATACCTTGTGCTGTCTAGAAGGTAAATAGCTGAGTGGTAGCTTTGATGGCTCTATTTTTTTATTTTATCACATGTATCTGATGACGAGAATGAGTTGGTATTTGCATAAAAAAGGTTGAAGTGTGTAGATCCCAGTAGTATGTAGAGTTATTTTTATAATTCAGTGCCTTTTAACTTATGCGTAACCTCATAAGACATGTCAACCTTGAGAAATGTTATCTACTTGATAAAAGAGGTTAGGAAAAGGGGATTATTTATACCTGCTCTTCAAAATTGACGTGCATGATAATATAGGCTCTGATTCTTCCATTGATTTTTTAGAAGAATGCAAGCTAGAGGAGGATGAGGTGTGTGAGGCAATGATTTTTGGTTAAAAATAAGAAAAAAGTGCAATGAATTCTGAGATTTTCGCACTTGGCTTGAATCCTACATTCTTTTTGTTTGTGGTTAAGTGGATGTGGCAACCTGTGGTCAAGATAAATGGAAAAACCAGAAGATTTGTGTTTACTTAATGCGACTTGTAGTTACTAAGAGTGAGAAATAAAATTTCTGTTGTATCATGCATTAGGCTGATTGGCAGATCACAGGACGACTGTCTGGGAGGGGACAAAGCCACCAATTTGGTCGTGGAATCATTTTCTCAGTTTTCACCATAACTTTTATCTTACAGATCGTTTAAGGCATCAACTTTTTTCACATAAATGCAGGCTTTTAGCTTTTCTGCGGACAGAGAGTCATTGAGAGGACCTCGGATTGTGAGGGTTGGCCTCATTCAGAATTCTATATCCCTACCCACAACTGCACCTTTCCTGGACCAAAGGAGGGCCATCTTTAAAAAGCTGACTCCGATCATTGATGCTGCGGGTACTTCGGGAGTCAATGTTCTATGCTTGCAAGTGAGTTTGAACATAGTTACTGAAGTCTCTGATGGACTTATTGTCCTTTTCAGCGTTTAATCATTGTTGTTATTCTCTTTAACTCCTTTGCAGGAGGCGTGGACAATGCCTTTTGCATTTTGTACTCGTGAGAAAAAATGGTGCGAATTTGCTGAGCCAATTGATGGAGAATCAACCCAATTCCTTCAGGAATTTGCACGAAAATATAACATGGTTATCGTTAGTCCGATTCTTGAGAGGGATGTTTATCATGGAGAAACCCTGTGGAACACAGCAGTGATAATTGGAAATCATGGTAACATAATAGGGAAACATCGGAAGGTAAATCCTGATAACCAAACTCTGTAACATGTGATATTTCCCAGGAACTAATATTTTGAAATTTGCAGAATCATATACCTAGAGTTGGAGACTTCAATGAGAGTACATATTATATGGAAGGGAACACTGGCCATCCTGTGTTTGATACAGCATATGGCAAGATTGCTGTTAATATATGTTACGGAAGACACCATCCTCTGAACTGGTTAGCGTTTGGGTTAAATGGTGCAGAGATTGTTTTTAACCCATCAGCTACTGTTGGTGAACTTAGTGAACCAATGTGGCCCATTGAGGTACTAACTGTTTCCTTAATCTTTTATGCGACAACTGAATTCTCTGAGTGTTTATCATTAGTTGAGTAGATAGACGTTGAATTCAAGGAAGCACGATAACAGTGTCAATTTACAAAGAATTAAAGCAGAGCTCAACAAAATTTGGAAAGAAATAGTTGTATATATTGACCAATGTTAGAACTTGGTTTTGACAAAATATGGAGAAAAGAATAACCTTGAGAAATGAATCATACTTTGACGAGGCCATCGGTTAACAGCATCTACTTTCTTGACTATTCATTTGTTATTGTGTTGGCAACAGGCTCGCAACGCAGCAATAGCAAATAGCTATTTTGTTGGTTCAATTAACCGTGTGGGGACAGAAGTTTTCCCCAACCCCTTCACTTCAGGAGATGGAAAGCCACAACATGCAGATTTTGGGCATTTCTATGGCTCCAGTCATTTTTCTGCACCAGATTCGTCGTGTACACCGTCTCTGTCCCGTCACAAGGATGGATTGTTGATATCTGACATTGATCTCAACCTTTGTCGACAGCTGAAGGAGAAGTGGGGATTTCGAATGACTGCTCGTTATGAAGTCTATGCTGATCTGCTAGCTCGTTATGTAAAGCATGATTTCGAGCCACAAGTCATTTCTGATCCCTTGTTATATAAGAATGCTTAAGCTATGCATTGGTCATTAAGGAAGGAAAGCAAGAGTAAAATTGCTTTCAGACAATCTGTAAAGTATCACTAAGTTTCCAAGTTAATGGCCATGAAATGTACAAGAACATATGCCCTTGATTTGCAATAAATTGTGGAATTTGTACAAATGCTAAATTCATATGGACTAGTATTTTCTTCTTGTTGGATTTTTTTTCATCATTAATGTACTTCCAAGTTTATTAGCAACCTGTTTGTGGTGGTGTTAATTACCAACTTGGAACAAGTACATCATTCCTGTGGAAGGCGATGAAGTTGGTTCTGCATGCGATAAGCAATGTAACAGAACACAGCCTAGGTTAAAGATATATTCTTTTTACCAATTCTTAATTTTGAATGTAACTGCAACATGTAAACTAATCCTTCGCTGACAATGACTTGGTTGTACGGGACAAGCCAAAATTTGGAGGAATTACTACTACACTCGAATCTAATGTCATGTAGCTTCCTAAACGCGCACGTCTAGTTTAAATACAACTTTATTAAATTCAAATTAAGATAATAGTTGACCACATGGGGTTATTTTATTTGGGGATTAATTAGTAGGTATTGTAATACATAGATTATTTTATCGTAATAAGCAATACGCAAAATGTTTGAACTGTCCTGACCAAACTTCTCGCCGTTGGTCTTGAGATTGAAATCTGACGAAAATTTATAAGTTTCTCATCTTTCTTACTAAATATAAAATTAAGTTAATTGGATGACGCACCCAAGCAATCACAATATTTCTGTTTACGCTCAAAATCCGATAACAATTGAATTTGTAAGTGATTTTAAGGATATGTGGTTTAACTTGACAAAAAGCGATAACTTAGGTTGCAATTAAAATGAACAATGATAAAGTAAATTCAAACCACGCGGATTGAATAGTTACAGTCTTGGAAGGTCAGTCACACTTGAACTTGGTGCACTTGGATCGTTATCATGATACAGAAGAACAAGAGTTTAAAGAGAGAAATAATAATGTGTTGCTTTGGAATGCTTGTTACAATGTGGCAAATGAATTATCAAACCCTCCCTTTATATAGTAGAGGAATCTTACTTCAGGTACAATTCTAAAAAAGGTAAAAAATCTCTTGATTTGTTGATTGTCGGTTCCTTATTGATACGTGCCGAGATTCCCGCCGTAATATCTGACCGATCACGGATATTTCGGTCTTCTTGTTGGTTATGCTAACAATGTTTCTTCGAGCTCATTCGAGGCTAGAATCGATTTCGGGATCGCGTCCTCGATATTCTTAAAAGTAGGTGTTCCGACCTCGGGATCTAGCCTGGTGGGACTTGGGGTCGATCTTCAGTCCTTTATTGCCATGTTCCGACCGTGACTTATCATGCAGTAGGGAGTTTGATTTTGACCATATACAGATATTCCCCTCGTTTTCCAGAGAGTAGACGACGAGAAATTACATGAGCTTCTGATTCTTACTTCGATACCCTGTGATAGAAACGACAAAATAAACGAAACGTCTTGTTAGTCCGCTCTTAGCGGCATTAAATGCACGTCAATCATCGGTCAGCCATTCCTGGATGCGAACCGCCGCTGAAATACTATAAATACCTCTTGCTTGGTTCATTTTAACTTTACATCCAAACGTTCTACCCTCATATCTTTGAAATTTCAATACTTTATAGCAATTATACTCTGGTATATTTGAGATCCTTTGCAATAACTTTTGTACATCTCCATCTCAAGCCAAGAGATCCTTCAACTTCGTCTCTTCCTCTATTTTTCCTTAATTTTTTTTGAAAAAATGGCGAAAACCTCAAAAAACAATCCCCAAAAAGAAACACCTTCTACTTCACGGCCGGCTACTGAGGCCAAAGAAACTATTTTGCGTACTGCCATCGATGAACCAGTACAAGAACTCCCTTTGAAAATGTTCATCCTCAGAGGATGCTCGATAAATAACGATTTTAAGGTTGAAAAAACTTCTTCCGTACAGGTCGGTGCGAAGACTTCTCAAGATACATCTGTTCGATTACCAAAGAGATCCTGCTAACGTTCGAATAGATTGCGATTGGGCCAACAAAACTGTAGTGGTTACCGACCCTGAGGAGGCCATTACCACCCATGTTGAGGAATACTTGAGTGTTTACACTTATCCCTTCACATTGAGACCGATGGACCCGATCGTCATAGATTTCTGCAAGAGGTAAGGAGTTTGCCTTGGTCAGATCCATCCTTCAATGTGGAGGATCGTGATCCTCCTCCAGTTCTTCGTGAGAAAAATCGATGGGTACCGGTTCACCGTAGATCACCTACTTCATCTGTGCAGTCCTCGACTATTCCTAAGGGGACTAATAAAGCTTGTGAGTCAGGCCAGCAAGGCCCCGTTCTCTAGTATCGACGAGGATCGAGATCGAGGCTGGCCGGGCCATTTTGTCCAAGTGAGGACTTCGGACCTAATTCTGGCGGAATGCATGCCATTCCCTGAGAAGTGGAATACAAGACGTAAATGGAACTAATGTTGATTTTTATGTTTTCTTCCCCTTTTTTTATTGGTGTTCGTGATGGTGCAGTTGTTGCTCGGTGTTCCAAATGCTGTTCCTCGACTCGAGAAGTGGGTCGAGGGTATCATTTCTTAGATTCCCTACTTATAGCACTCGTGGTGCGAACTCCCGAAGGGCTGTTGGGAGGCCCGTTCCCATGGTAAGATTCCCTTTCCAATCAGGTCATGCTAGGCCTCTCCTTTTACTATCCATTCCTTATTCTCTTTACTTTCTATCTCTGGTTTTCCTAAGGATGTCGAGCTTAGGCCTCTGGTTGGCGACGAAGACTTGCCTGTTAAGTCTCCTTCACCGGGGAAGGCCGGAGAAAATAAAGGAGGAGGGCTCTGAGCTCCCCAAGCTCGGAAAAAAATGGGGGAGGTTGGTCCGTAAGCCAAAAGAAACCTTCAGCTCCCGTGTGCTTGACTCGAGCTTACTCCACCGGCTCAAGGACGAGTCCAAGGAGGATGAAATTTTAGTGGCCTGAGGGCCATCGGCCCCCGAGGAACGGATGCCATCCGGGGAGGGAAAAATATAGGCCAATGCCTCACAAATACAAGAGGCTGATGCAATAGTGGGGGTCGAGAACCCTCAAGATGTCAGATATGCCCCACCCGATGTTATTGACATAACCGGGTCACCTTCGTACATAGACTCGATGTTTTCTAAAGCTCAAAGGACGAAGGAGTGGTCGAACGAAGGGGTCCATAGAGTGGACGATCCCCTTCAAAGCTTTTTCGATGGCGTGGACTCTACCGCCATGGAAGATGTCACCGGGTTGGGTGACATAGAAGTACCAAGGAAAAGTCCGTCCTCGGGGGCACGTCGATGTAGTTCGAGCCCGAGACTAGTCAACCAACTCCCTGCCCCGAGTGCCGATCCCGGTCAGAAACGGTAAATAAGTGGGATTTTGACTACTTATTATCGTCTTTTAGCTTTTGTTTTAGTCCAAAAGCATTTAATTGTGTTCCTGAAAACTGATGAAATGTTCTTAATTGCAGGAATATTCGAAGATGGACTCTCGAGATGAAGTCCAAATCAAAAACAAGTAATCCAAACTCAAGGCCATAAAAGGCTCAAAAGCCTAAAAGTGTGGATCGCAGAATATCATCTGCGGCCGCAGATGATGAAAGAAAGCCTACAGAGTTTGGTACAAAGTATGGTCCGCACATGAATTGTGCCGCAAAAGATGGTTAGGACCAAAAGTTCAGAGAATGTGCATTTCAAGTCTCCCAGAAGTGCGGATCGCACAGGAATTGTGCGGCCGTAGAAGAAGAGCTACGTGGCCGCAAGTGTAAAAGCACGGGACACAAAAGATCAAGTGCGAACCGCAGAAAGAATGCCTTGTGGTCGCAGACCTCCAGTTCCTAACAAGTTGAAGAGATTTGTGGACTGCACATGGAATTGTGCGACTGCAGAACTCCCCGAAGGGCATTTTTGTTCGAAATTTCCTGCCATGTATAAATAGACGAGTTTCATAATTTTAGGTCAACTTTTAACATCATCAAGTATAGTAGTCGTTTCTCTTTGCTTCTTTTAGTAGTTTTTCATATTTTGGGATATTTTAACATAGATTTTATTATTTTGATTTTACAGTATGAGCTTAATTAGCATTTCTTCTTCTATTTCAAGCATGAGTACATGGGCGGCTCAAGAACATGCAGGGCCTAAAGCCAATATTTAATATGAGGCATTAATTTTTTTAAAAGAAAGTTACAAGATTATTTTTATTTGAAGTTTATTCGTCTAACTTTTTGATATACAAAATTGTTATTGTCAATTTTTCTAATAGTTCCTTTTCAATTGATAATATTACCAATTCATCATTTAAACTTTCTTGAGAAATTTTTAATGCTAGATAAGATTTTATAGAGCAATGGAAGTATAGAACTATTAGAAGCTTAAAAGTATTGTTGAACACTTGAATTAATGAAATCTTGGAGAAAGAAGATAAGTAAGAATATCAAAGAGAATATATGTAGGAGTTTCTGAAATATGAAGAGATTAGGAATAAGAAAGATTGACTTGGACAAATTAAGGAAGAGAATAAATTTTTTACACGTTATCTAATGAAGGAGTAAAAAGTAAAAAAATTGAAATGTTAGGAAAACTATTCATTTACCCGTTTTTAAGTGAGTTAAGTTATTACTTTATTATATATCTAAAAAAATCTTTATTTTTATATTAAAAACTATATTTTTATATTAAAAGTGCTAAATATTATTTTTTAAATATTTATAAACCTGTTATTTTAAAAGATGGGGCCCCCGAAATTTGGGGGCTTAAGGCACAAGCCTTATCTTTCATACATTGGAGCCGGCCCTGCATGAGTAACTAGATTTTTACTATGGCTGTGACCCAACCGTAGTGTGTAAACCTTATGTGGTATCTAATTTAATGCTTGTTTATGGTTGGGTATTTATTATTTAGCCTTGTTCATGCCTATGTGGCTTAGTCTCTACTTGAGAAAGAGAGGTTTAGTCTAGGAAATCTTGGCTAATAAGAAATTGGGTCAATCGAGAGATTGATAATCCTAACTAAGAGGTTCAACCTAGAGATAATAATAACCCGACTTGAGCTTTTATCAACCGTTTTGAGCAATACCCATTTGGACTTGAGAAATCCAAATAGAGAAAAATCACTCTCTGTCGAGAGGTATTGAGTGGGTAATTGAGTGTTGATAGCTATAATACACCTCGATCAATAAAATAAGCATTAAGGTTTATATCACATTAGGCAAACACCTAGGTAATGGTCATAGCCCTAGGATTTTTACAAAACTTGAAAAACAACAAAAATAATTTTGTAGTTGCATTTCTTAATTTTGCCATCTTAGTTTAAAATAGACATAGAAACAACCCCATTTATGAAAGTGTAAATTGAGATAGTTCATACCCACGTACTACAATATATACTCCTAAATCCCTTATATAGCTCCATGTGGAATTCGACCCCGAATCTTGTTGGATATTACTATTGCAATCGACCGTTTGATATCCTTGATTTGAGGTATGAATTGGACGAGATCAATTTTTGGCGCCGTTGCTGGGGAGCTAAAAAATAGCTTTATATATATTTAGGTATGTGTGTGGATTATCTTCTTTTCCTTCCGTGTTATTAATTTATGTGAATCAATTGTAGGTACAATTATGGCGGCCAATGAACTTGGAAACATGCCTTTGGGGGATGTGGACGTTGATTATGACCAAGTTGAAGAGGTTCCTCTTGAGCCTTCAGCAAATAGATTAGGCCCGGCCTTAAGACAGCATCCCAGTTCCACCCCCACCTCCACCAAGAGCGGCTCCATACCGGGTGTTGCCAAATGAAGAGTATGCAAGTGTCATAGTCCTACCCCGTATTAGGGTGGGCAACTTTCATACCACAAAGGTAATGCTCACATTGCTAGAGCAATGAGTATTCTTCGTCGGGGCTCCAAGTCAAAATGCATACAAACACTTAAAAGGGTTTGTGGGCACTTATTGGGGGAGTAAAAAAAACAAACATCTCTGAGGATGCTCTAAGTTTAAGGCTTTGTCAAACCATTCCATTCGTACTTGGGATGAGTTGGGGGAGAAATTTATTTCCAAGTTCTATTCTCCTGGGCATATGGCTACTCTTAGAGACGAGATTCTGGCATTCAAACAAGATCTCAATGAGTCGTTACATGAGATATGGGAACGGTATAGAACAATGGTCAAAGAGTGCCCCAATAATGACATGACAGAAGCTATGAGTCAACAAACTTTCTATCGGGGGAACAATACGACAAATCAGTGCGTGGTAAATCAACTTGCCGGTGGAAATTTCATGACAACACCGTATGTGGAAGCTTGTGAGATTTAGATGAAATGGCGGATACATCATCGACATGGAAAAGTTGAGAAAATGTTCCTCAAGGTGATCCGAACGTGATTCACCTCCATAAAGAGTTGCATGACCATGGACAAGCCACCGCCGAATTTACCACCACAATGAATCAATTAACAAAGGCTCAACTTCAACAAGTGCAAAATCCTAACCAAGTCAATGCCATGGAGGGAGAAAGCGTGATGGTGAACAAAAGAAGGACCAAGGGTCCACAAGTGCAAAACTGGGTGGAGAATTATGTGCAAGAAGATAGTGGGTTTGACCAAGATGAAACTTACAATGAACAAGAGGAGGAAGTACAATATGTGAACAACTACCAAGGGCAAAGAAACAACTCTCAAGGCCCGAATCAACAACAATGGCGACCTATAGGTAATCAAGGCAATTTGAATTCTAACAACCAAGGTAATTGGAGTGGTGGAAATAATCAACAGAATTGGCATAACAACAACAATCAAGGTAAGTCGAGAGGTTGAAATAATCAAGGGAATTAGCATAACAACAACAACCAAGGAAATTGGAATGGTGGAAATAACCAAGGTAATTGGAGTGGAAACAATAAAGGGTATTGTAGAGGTAACAATCAAGGGGGATGGAACAATAACCAAGGCAATCGGGGGTCGGTTTTTCAAAGACCCCTGATATATCAACAACTGAGCAATCCGCCTCCTTATCCTTCCCATGGTCCAAGTTCTTCTAACAATGAAATGGGGCGTATTGAGATTATATTCAAGCAAATGACAAAAAATAATGTCGATTCCAATGCCCAACTTGCCTCCCACAATATATCAATCCGTAACTTGGAAGTTCATTTAAGGAAAATCTTTCAAGCTCTAAATACTCATCCTAAGGGGGCACTATCAAGTGACACGATGGTGAACCCAAAAGGTGGGAACACGGGGCATGCCATGACCATTACTACAAGGAGTGGAAAAGGCGGGAATGCACCCACCTCAAGCAAAAGGCGACTTGTGGATGAAGATCAAATAGTGCAAGAAGAGGAGATCCCCAACGATGTTGAGCAATCCAATTATGAGGTTCGGATTGATATTGATGATAGTGTGGAAGAGACTCAAGAAGAGGTGAACTCGTATAGGGATCATATTATTGACATGCCGGAACCGGTTGTGCAAAAGGCTAAGGCACAATTTCCTAAACCTCCTCCTCCCTACCCTCAAAGACTTGCAAAGAATAATGGTTGTCGTGCCCCATTTTGTCGTGAAAGCGGGTTTCGACATCGTGACAACTCCTTTTAGAATGGGAGATAGAGTGCTAAAAGAAGAAGAGTGAAGTTATTAACGTCAATACCACACAAGAGGGGGGCGGTGATTTGTGTGGTACCTAATTTTCACATTAGAAGAACCTGGTTCTTTTAAGTGTTCTAACTACAGCAGTTTGCGGAATAATAAGTACTGAAAGTAAAGTGCACAGAGATTTTTACGTGGAAAACACCTGGCTCAAAAGGTGAAAAAACCATGACCTACTACTCGGTAGGATTTTTACAAACTCCATTGAATCACTGAGCCAAAAACTGCATTTACAAAACTCTTTGTAAACCTAAGGATTAACTCTAATCCCAGTGTAGCACACAGCCTCAACTGTTGCGACACCTTCAAGTTAACTCTAACTTGAATACTCAAAGTACCTAATACAATTGCTTCTAAGAAAGCTGAAAGGTACAATATTAAAACCTACTACAATTGAACTAGACTTAGAACAAACACAATGATGAAACTGGTTCTTCTATCTTAGTTCATGTAGCTTCAGACGTGCACACTTGTATCTCGCATATATTGCTTGCAAATCAAACTTGCTCTTTTTGCTCTTAAATATGCTTAACTTCTGCGTATGTGCATTACCTGTAAAAGAGAACAACTTGGTTATTTAATAGATTAGTAGTTAGAGTTTGATCGAGACTCCAATGCTTATCCTTAGTCAATTTGAGTCCTTAACCAATACAAACTCCCATCCGTATCCTAGCTTAGGATTGTGTTCTCTTGTCATAAGGAGACTGTCCTCCTTAGAACTCAATGCAACCTTTTGGATTCCGTTCAAAATATATTTGCTGCGCAATCTTCAATACATATCTTCCTCACGTGCCTTTCATGTGCAAAGGTTATGACTAACTGTGTCTCCCAAGATGGACCAGGTCCTTCCCTGAGTTCATTTGTCAATCTTCAAAACTTCAACTGAACTTGGGCCAACAAATTCCCCCTTTTTGATGATGACAAACTCTGTGCTTTTAGAGATCAAAAGACTTGTGAAACGCAACTGAAATATCAACACTTAGAAAATTTTCAACTGAGTTCATTTGTCATAAAGGGCCAGATTAAGTTAGGTTATAAACATCACTAGTTCAGATAATGAATTTAAGCGCATTATCTTCCCCCTTTTGGCATCATCGAAAAGTTGCATAACTAATGTGAATCCCAGTAATTTAATTAGTACTCATGGCCACTGGGGCAACTGCAAGTGAACACATGCTTTAGTTAATCAAAAATCAACTCATCAAAATACCTATTAAGAACAGAATTAACAAAAAGCAAGAAAAGCTGCATTCATTGAGTAGTGGGGTGTTTCTACATAGCAGTCCACAAGAAGAAAAATAAAATTACCAAACCATGAGCAAAAGATAAACAGATAGAATCCCAAGCTGGGTCACTGGGGGGGGGGGGGTCTAGACTGGTTCACACTAGGACATGGCACCTAAGGCTTAGAAGAGCTGGAGGGTTGGGTTTG
>MU784715.1:8094-61027 GCA_026770625.1 Nicotiana glauca
ATACAAGTTTTTCCTCAATGGGAAGCCATAAATGCCATGTTTTTTGTACCAAATAAAATACTGAATTGCAAGAAGATTTGAATTCAAACTTTGTACAATGGGACCAGTAATTTAATTTCTGTGGTCTACACTTGTAACCAAATTAAAAGGATTCCAGCAGCATCTTCACCTAATTAGGCTTGTTGACACTAAACGAGGAAGGTAAAAAACTTAGTCCCATCAGTATTTATACCAAACTCTATTAACGTATCAGGGTAAAATGATAACGTAAGGTAATAATCTGTATTAATTAACTAGGATTTAATTATAACTATATTTGTAAATGCATG
Organism: Nicotiana glauca; assembly: GCA_026770625.1. Classification (NCBI taxonomy): domain Eukaryota; kingdom Viridiplantae; phylum Streptophyta; class Magnoliopsida; order Solanales; family Solanaceae; genus Nicotiana; species Nicotiana glauca. Next base: position 8,424 of record MU784715.1, read on the forward strand.
TGTAATAAATTTATTAGATTAGTGTAAACACCACGTGTATGTAAGTATTTACCAACGAGAAACCTCTTAGTGTTACTGCTATGCAGTGCGCACTATATTAACAGCTCTAGCTTAGTGGTTTCCATCGCCTGTCCAGGGTTGAGCCTGGGATTTGACGACGGACGTAAAAAGCAACCTACAGATGCTTTACGCCCAATCATTCCGGACAATGCATGATCCCTCTTTCTTATTGACACTTCTTAGGGAATAGGATCTGTTGTCTAGGAGCTCAAAGAAAGATAGCGAAGAAATATTTTATTTTGAAAGCAAAAAGGAGTGTGGCGGTCGTGCAAGCAAGAAAAGTCGAATATATTTGATGAGTTTGCTACACTCCGATCCATTCCCTTAATATAATAGACTGTCTACATCAATTTCTCTGTAGCAAGAAGCCCTGTGAACCCTCAAGGCTGATCAAAGAAAGGACTCCTATACTGCCTGGTGTTGATTCGATAATTTGCGTCTAGTAGGGAGCTTTGTTATCTCAAAGAATAAGCAGATCTTAATCTTAAAGTCGTGGATCTCCTGATAGCTGCTAGCTATTTTCTGCTCTCTTTATTTGTTTAGTGCCAACTCCGCTAGGTATAGGTAGGGAGTCTTCTACAAGTCGCATTACTGGTCGATGACCTGATTTTAGAAGCAATCATGGGGGAACCTTTCCTTGCATTCTTTTATTGTATTCGCTTCAATTGCCCATGATTGAGACAAAGGTAGATGAGAAGAAATTCTTTTTCTTTCATAGTGTGCTAATTTTCTTCTTCTTGCATCTTGTTGATATGCCACAATTGAGCATTTCTATCCAATCGCTACATAGACACAATAAAATGTCTCACTCTCAGAGGTGGCCCTTGAGTTCAGTTGCTTTTGATTTGATATGGTATTGATAGCAATAACTGTTTTTCCAGTTTGTCGGTCCCCGATTATAAGTTCTTGTTGACCACGATCTATAGGAACCGGGCTATCTACCGCTTTTAATCCTGTTTGCATAGGCTCTAGCATAAGCTATTTCTTATAAACAGGCTTTCGAGAATAAATTGGAAGACTACCAATTGATTGACCCCGGAAGTAAAGAATGACAACAAACATGTGTATGATAGATTTCATTAAATGGCTCGGTGATTAGAGAGCCATTGTTATTTGTATTTATATGATATGGATACATACATAACGATAAGTATATCACCTACAAAGATAAGTATTAGGAGTCCATCACATATATGAGATAACTACAAATATGAGATAAATTCTTAGAGTCCTAATACGCCCCTCAATCTAGACTAGCGACATGACGGACAGATTGTCACGTAAGAAGCTGAACTGAGATGATGGTAAACCCTTTGTGAAAATATCTGCAAACTGTAACCGAGATGGCACATATCGAACAACAAGATCCCCTCGAGCAACTTTTTCACGAACATAATGAAAATCAACATCAATGTGTTTGGAGCGATCATGAAACACACGGTTATGAGATATATATGTAGAGCTCACATTATCACAAAGAACATGAAATTGGTTACGAAGATAGAGCCCGATGTCATGAAGAATATTACGAATCCAAGATGTCTCAACCACAGTGTAGGGGATAACTCTATACTCCGCCTCTGTAGAAGATTTAGAGACTATTGGTTGCTTCTTTGCACCCCATGAGATAAGATTAGAGCCTAAAAATACCGCAAACCCTATGGTAGAGCGTCGACTATCAAGACAACTAGCCCAATCAACATCCGAATAGGCTAATATAAAAGAGGTGGATGAGGAGGCACGAAAGAACAATCCATATGTGATGGTACCCTGTAAATACCTGAAAATGCGCTTCACACAATGCAGATGAGTAGTACGTGGAGCATGCATAAATTGTGAAACAATGTTAATGACATAGGCAATATCTGGGCGAGTCATAGTTAAGTATTCAAGAGCGCCAACCATACTCCTATATTCACTAGGATATGAAAGTAACTCGCCATCCATAATAGAAAGAGAAGTGCGAGAAGCAATAGGGGTGCGAACCGGTTTGCATGTATGCATGTGAAATTTAAGAAGCAAATCAGAAATATACTTTTGTTGCGACAGATGAAGACCATTAGAAGAACGAACTGCCTGAACACCAAGAAAGTAATAAAGATCACCTAAGTCTTTCATGGCAAATTGTCTAGAGAGACGACTAATGAAGTGATCAAGAAGAGAAGAATGATTACCAGTAAGAATAATATCATCAACATAAGTAATAAAATAAGAATACCAGACGATAAACGATGAATGAACATGGACGTATCTGATTTGCTGCAAATAAAATTATGAGCCATGAGAAATGAACTAAAGCGATGAAACCAAGCACGTGGTGCCTGCTTCAAACCATAGAGCAATTTAGTTGGCTTACAAACATGACGAGGATAAATAGGATGAGTAAAACCCGGTGGTTGTTTCATAAAGACTTCCTCATTAAGAACACCATGTAGAAAAGCATTTTTAACATCAAGTTGACGAATAGGCCAAGAAAAAGAAACGGCAAGAGAGAGGACTATACGAATAGTGGTAGCACAAACAACAAGACTAAATATTTCATGATAATCAATGCCAGATTGCTGATGAAATCCTTGTGCTACAAGTCGGGCCTTGTATTGCTCAACTGACCCATCCGAATTATATTTAATACGATAAATCCATTTACAACCAACTAAGTTCATGTGAGGTTGAAAAAGAACAAGAACCCAAGTATTATTTGCTAAAAGTGCATTAAACTCATCTGCCATGGCCTGCTACCACTTCGGACTTTTTACTGCCTGAGAAAAAGAAGAGGGTTCAATTTCTTGAATAATAGTGTTCAAAGAAAATATTTGTTTTGGTTTCGAAATACCAGACTTGGAACGAGTGTGCATGGAGTGAGCAGGAGGCATAGAAGTAGGAGGAGAAGTGCTAGTTGGCAGTGGGGTAGGCGCAGAAGAAGAGAGTACATTAGCGCAAAACTGGGTAGGAGAAACGGTGATGGACACGTGATCCGTAGAGCTGGATGTAGGGTACGGGGAAGAAACACTAGAGGGAGGTGGAGAAGACGACGTAGAAGGAGACATACTTGATTTAGATTGGGTATCGGGCTGCAAAGGGGATAAAGGAGCAGTAACTACAAGAATCTCGGAAGAGCCATTGGATGAAGGGACAGTAAAGGGACGAGATAGTTTAGGTTATGGAAAAACTAATTCATGAAAGACAACATGGCGACTGACATAAACATGACCAGATGTAGGATCTAGGCAACGGTATCCTTTATAATTAGAAGCATAACCTAGAAAATATATTGGATAGAACGTGGTTGAAGCTTATGAGAAACTTGAGAAGATATATTTGGAAAACATTCACAACCAAAAATTCAAAAAAAACTGTAGTCAGGGGGTGTATGAAAAAACTTTTCAAATGGAGAAAGTCCTTTTAAAATGGGAGTAGGCAATCTATTAATAATATGAACAACGTAAAAAACAGCATCAACCCAAAATTGAGATGGCAAATGAGCATCTGTAAGGATGGTAAGCACCATTTCAATTATGTGGCGATGTTTTCGTTCAATCGCCCTATTTTGTTGAGGAGTATCGGGGCATGATTTACGAAAAGAAATACCCGAATTAGAAAAGTGTTGAAGCATAGCCTTATTATCAAATTCACCACCTCCATCACTTTGAAAAGTTTTAATTTTAGTGTTAAAAGTGTTCTCCACGAGTTTTTGAAATGCACAAAAGTGCTGAAAAACTTCTGATTTTCTCATCATAGGATAAAGCCATGTAAATCGAGAAAAATCATCAACAAAGATAACATAATATCGAAAACCCAAGTTTGACAAAACATGCGATTGCCAAACATCGGAATGAATAATATCTAAAGGAAAAGAACTACGGTGAGCAACTAAATTAAAGAACAAACATTGAGACTTTCCTAACTTGCACGAAACACAATTATTACTAAAGGAATTTAGTAGCGTAATAAGATTATGGTTCTTAAGAATTGACAAAACACGATTACCACTATGACCTAAACGACGATGCCAGATGTCTCCGGATTGAAGTAGAACAACAAATGCTTGAGGAGGAGAGTCACAGACGAGGGCGACAATGGATAAACATCACCTTTACTGGAAGCTTGAAGGAGAGGTTGCCCGTTACCTTGTCCTTCACAAAAATAGAAGAATCATTAAAGTCAACTTTATAATTACTATCCCTACATAATTTTTTAACAGAAATCAAATTATGGCAAAGTTGAGGAACATGAAATATAGACTGTAAGTGTAGAGGACGAGATGTAGAATGCAACTGAGCATAGCTAATATTTTCAATGTTAAGCAATATACCATTTCCTATCAAAACACGATCAGAGCCAATGTAAGGTTCTTTTGTATAAAATTACCTTCAGATGGAGTCATGTGAGCGGAAGCGGCAGTGTCAAAATACCAAGTAGCGACATTTGTTTCACCAACAGACATAGTAGCAAAAAACATAGGAAGATCATTAGCAACGAAAGCATGATTGAAGCAATTTTGACATTATAAGGCAGTGTGTCTAGGGTGCCCACAAATTTGACAAGCAATGGGCTAAGATCCCACTGGATGGTGAGAATGTACTGCCAGATTGTGAATTATAAGAAGTGAGAGAAGCACCACCATTACCTGACGGAGGCTGACCAGTAGGACCATTGCGAGCAAGATTATTTGGAGTAGACTGTTGTGAGGGACCTCGACCAGAGAAACCACCCCTTTCCACCACGACCTCGACCTCGACCTCGAAAAGATGAGGATATTCCCCGACCACGATTACTTGAAAAAGGTGCTGCATTGCTGGACATATTAGAAGAATTTGATTGAACATTCTGGGTAGCAAATGCATGATGAGAGGTGATAGAATCAGATTCTTGAAAGCATTGCAACCGTTGTTCATGCAAATGGAGCTTAGAACGCAAATCTTCAAGTGATACATGTCTAGGGAAGTGAGTGAGGATACCAACCAGCGTATCGTATTCTTTTCCTAATCCAAGAAGGACATGATCAATGAAATCCTGGGAGAAAACTGGAGAATTTATGGTTGCAAGTGAATCAGCCAATTGTTTTGGCTCTCTCAAATATTGATCAATTGACATAGATGCCGTCTTCTTCAAAGTAGTGAGTTGTCTCTTAAGTTCAATTGCTTTAGCTTGGCTAGCACCCATATATCTACTGTGTAAGGAAAGCCAAATATCACGAGAAGATCGTAAAAGATGGACGTTCACAAGAACTTCACACGACAAGGTTGCAAAGATCCAAGAACGAACGCTTTGATCAATTCAAACCTACGAGCGATAGCTTGGATTTGGTTGTTACGAACTAGTAGCGTCGCAAAGAAGCGGGGGTGGAGTATGGATAGAACCATCGACAAAATCAAGCAAATCATGAGATATGAGAAGGGAAGTGAACTGAGTACGCTATGTGATATAATCTTCAACAGATTGTAACTTAATTGTTACTAGGTTGGTGACATTAGGCGTTGCTAGTGCAGTAACAGAGTGAAAATTTGAGGCAGTAGTTAAGTCCAACGAACCAGCACATGGAAATATAGCTGGCGTAATAGCAGCAGTAGGACATGACAGCAAGCTAGGAGCAGATAAATTGCTTGGTACTGATGAGGCCATGGAAGAAAGGGATGAAATAAGAGGAGGAAACGTTAAAGGCGGAGGTCAGAAAGTAGCAGTAAGGCTTGAGGATGGAATAGTGTTGTCAGGATTGGATATAGGAATAGAAGTATAGGGTGAAGATGATGACATAGTAAAGAAAAATGGTGTGGGAAAGTACTGGATTTGAGGGGAAAGTTTAGAAGAAAATTCCAACAGTGTTGATTATGGTGAATGATGAGTTCCGCGATTGCTTAGAAGAAGGAATGAGAGAGGATTTTGCTGGCTAATCTGATACCATGATAGATTTCATTAAATGACTCAGTGATTGGAGAGCCACTGTTACTTGTATTTATATGATATGAATACATACATAACGATAAGTATATCACTTATATAGATAAATATTAAGAGTCCATCACATATGTGGGATAACTACAAATATGAGATAAATTCTTAGAATCCTAATAGTGTAGGACTCCCACGACATTCAGCTTGAACCATATGGGATTAATAATCCACTGGCTTATAGTTTCAATTCTGCCTTTGATAATTTCAACTTTACTAAAATTAAACTCCGAATCAACTTAGTAAATGTTAAACTTGTGTACAAGTACCGGAAACTTTTCTTCTCTCTTGTGTGGGAAGCTGTAAATGCACATGAAGTGAGTGGAGCAATGTTGCAATAAACCTTTTAACAAAAAACTTATAATTGGTCGACAGTGGAATCATTTTGGGCAGCAAAGATTTCAATTGAAGGGCCTGTCAACAAAAGATATGGATATCCAAAACATTAATCTTGTAGGTCCCATTAATGGTTCATGATGCCTGCATAATATCCAAGCCAATTTCCATATCCCTCTCAACTCCACCTATTGTGTTTCATAAAAATTAGACCAATTATTTTCTACTTTTATATATTTCTTTTATTCGTTGGATTTATTAGTAATGTATCAGTATTACAAACTTTGTATGATTTTCGTTTTCTATCTTTAAAATGCAGCTACAAACCCTACCAGTATACCAGAAAGGACATACGTACAACTATGGGTAGGAGTGTACATGGACCGTATTGATTTGATTTTTATTTAAATCAAACCAGACCACCTATATCGATTTGAATTAGTTCGGTTTTGACGAATTTTTCGTTATTTAAACATTATTTTAATTTTACTTTATTAAATTTTTGATAAGTAAATATATTTAGCAAAAGTTTAAAAATTGACAAATATATTTATCTATTAAATATTCTTATGGGTGAATTTACTTAGTAACACATGATAGTTAGTTTTTTAGTCGTCTCACAATATAACTTAGTTGATATACACTTTCAAGGTTAACCAAATTTAATAATTAAATATAAAAGTCAATATGATATCGAAATAATAATAACCACTTCAAATTCGAAAAAGATATAAGAATTTAATAGATTTTGATATATGAGTATGGAAAAACAAAGAGATTGACGCATTTCAGTAACACTAGATAAGAAAGTAATCATACGTCTCATTGTTTAAGGTTAATAAATATGGAGCACTTCATATTTTATTAAATATTATATCTCGTAAGAGAATTCCAAATATTTTAGATATTTTTTAAATAAAATTCTATAGAAAAATCTTAAAAGTATATATAAAAATTTATATTTATATGTCGGTTTGGTTCAGATTTTTTTTTTTACTCAATACCAAATAAAATCAAACTAAATCTGATCGGATTTCTTAATCAGTTTTGATTTGACTTTTTAGTTTGGTACGATCTTCGGATTTTATTTGTACACCCGTACGTTCAACTCATGTAGTCCTGCAAATTTCTGACTCATATATGCGCATAGTAACACTAATTTACAATATTATTAGAATTCCTCGGGTAGGGGGCGGGGAGGGTTGGATTTTATATAAAATCCATTATCATTTTTAACTACCACTTTACCTCCTTTTTCTCATTGATAATTGGCAAGAGTGTCTGAGTCATCAAGAATGTGAAGGTACTTCGTTAACATTTGGCCATTCCCAAATTTATTTTGAAAAATTTAATTTGGGTGAAGTTTGGTTTGAAAATAAAAATGTGTATGGACATCAATTTTCAAAATATATTTCCCAAATTTATTTTGAAAAAACATGAAACATAACTTATATCCACAAGTTCTAAAACTACGACAAATACCCAACAGTACCATTATCAATAATATTCACTATATTATCGCAAACCATAGTCCTAAATATAAATAAATTTGTTAAAAAATTATCATTTTTATAATGAACTACATGATACACAATCAGATGAGCGAGAAGACGAAATAACATTGTTACAAGATAATAAATGGTGTGCTTTTTTATAAAATACAAAAATTTGGAGAAATTTTTAAAAAATGTAATAATAATATTTGCTTGAGCTGTTTTTGGTATTTGAAATTTTGCCAAAATGTAAGCGAAATCTATGGCCAAACATGTATTTATCAAATAAAACCCAAATTTAATTTGGCAAAATATATGGCCAAAGGGTCCTTAAGCACTTCTGCAAACGAGCTCCTCCTAGGTCCGCCCCTGCTTAGAGCTGCTCATGGAACCGAAACATGCAAATGTGATTATTTTTAGAAAAGTACACATTGCATATAAGGTCAGTCGGTCTCATTTCTTGCTATATCTTTAATGTTTGCGGTTACATAGTAGTAAAATCATGATTACTGGTCGCTAAAACTAGAACAATAGCGCCAAAAAAAATGTGCCAATTTAATATTCTCATATCATACACTCTTTTTCTCTTTTGCGAGGAAAGTGTAGAATATATATTTAAAATTAGACTGGGCAGCTTCCGAGTCTACTTGAGACTCTTGTCGCCACAAGTCGGGAAGCGTGTACATGTTCTAAGAGATCATCGATCAGGTTTGTTATTGGTTAAATTTAGTGAACTTTTTCTGTGCTCTTCGTTGCTTTGATGACCAATTCACTAGTGGTATTAAGTCGATAATACGGTGCTGTTGGTTTGGATTCTTTACCGAGTTCAAAATTTAGTACGCTTTTGTTGTTGTGTTTCATTTGTGAAGGTTAATATTTGTCGTTGTATTAGATTGTTTGAAAGGTTGCTGTTATTTCTTTGTACTGAACTTTTGGAAGATTGGTTGATATCACTTTCATAGAGGTCATTTAGGATTGCACACCGTATGTTCGACTAATTGGCTGTATGAATTTTACAGCCTTAGAAGTTAGAACTGACCATCTTTTTGTCCCAACCGCTTGTTGGGTGAATGTGAGTTCTACGCACACCGGTTTATGAAAGATCAAGTTAGATGTGGAATAAGTGTACGTTGAGTCGAGTTCTGTTAGTGCATGTTGTGTATCTTGAACTTCTCGTGTTAATGGATGTCGCATGATACTTCCAGCTCGATGCACATTCCTTAAAAACCATAACATGATTCTTGCAGTACACTTTTTATGAAAGAGTGCTGTTGTTGGGAGAGACAATGAGTAGGGCATTCATGATAGTTTCTAATCCACCCTTCTGGTTATTGTCGACGAGTCTCTGTTTCCAGATTATAGGTTCTAACTGGTATACAACTATACTAAGTAAAAATGAGGGGTTCTAACTGGTATACAACTATACTAAGTAAAAATAAGGGCTCTGATTGTTAGTACAATTCCGATTTATTGCTTGAAAGTATATATGCTAATTAGTAGTACTGTTTTCTTGTTCAACGAGAAGATAAAGGATCCCCAATCGCACCTCCCCCAACTTGAACATAGAAGAAGTAAGGCAGTGAAGTAGCTTATCCTCCACCCATTGGGAAAGTTGATCAACATCGCCTACTTGATAGGAGTATCATCATTCTTCTTCACAGGAAAAGTATTCCCTTCAATGAGATCATCCTCGGTCACATTATCTAAGGAAAAGTTACCTTTTATTGAAATATTCACGATTACATGATCAAATATACTACATAAGCCTCAAACTGGAACAACAAAAGGCACGAAATTGCTTATATTGAAAAAGTATGCACTCAACACCACATCAACGAACTACTGGCGATTTTTTGAATGACACCATCAAGGAGACAACCGGGTCATGTTCATGCTGTTTTAAGGAATGTTCTTTTCCTCCTCCGTGCATATGGACCCTGCTCCTCTTCCTCGGTTTCTTCTTCTTGATGCCTTCTTTCCATTTCTTCTTCCTGTCTCCTAGCTGCTTCTTCCTGTCTCTCAGCTTCCTCTTGCCTTCTTCTCTCAGCCTCTCTTGCCTCCTCCTCCTCTCTTCTTCCTCCTCCCTCCTCCTCCTCTTCTCCCCTCTCTCCTCTCCTCGCTTCCTCCTCCTCTTCTTCTTCATGTCTCCTTGTTTCCTTTTCCTCCTTCCTGGCTTCCTCTGCTTGTCTTTCCCTTTCTGCTTCCTCTTGTTCCTGCCTCCTCCTAGCTGCTGCTTCCTCTTCTCTCCTCCTTGCTTCCTCCGCCTCTCTCTGCGCTTGTTCCTCCCTCCTCCTTTCTGCTTCTTCCTCTCTCCTTCTTGCTTCCTCTGCCTCACTTTGTGCTTCTTCCTCCTGCTGCCTTCTAGCTGCCTCTTCCTCTTCTCTTCTCCTTGCTTCTTCTGCCTCTCTCTCAGCTGCTTCCTCCTGTTGCCTTTTAGCTGCTTCTTCCTCCTCTCTCTTCCTAGTTTCCTCCTCTTCTTGTCTCCTGATTTCTTCTTCTTGCCTCCTGGCTTCCTCCTCTTCCTTTTTCCTGGCTTCTTCCTCTTGTCTCCTCCTCTGTTCCTCTTTCTCCTTCGCTGCCTCCTCTTCTCGTCTTCTTGCTTCTTCTGCCTCTCTCTCTGTTCTTTCTTCTTCAGCCTTCTTTGCTTCTTCCTCTTCCTTCCTTCTAGCTTCCTCCTCTGCCCTCCTCCTTTCTTCCTCCCTCTGCCTCGCCTCCTCTTCTTCTCTTCTTCTAGCTTCCTCCTCTGCCCTCCTCCTTTCTTCCTCCATTAATCTCACTTCTTCTTCAGCACAAGATGTACACTCCAGTATGACTGATTCACCCTGTGCCTCCAGAATCCGATCCATTGTTGTGTTAGTCACATTAAAGGAAGCTGCCAAGATTTGCCTATCGAGTGTTCGGAGGACTGAAGCCTTCCCTGTTAGGTACTGAGGATGATGTCTCTTTGTAGTTGTACTAAACCCAACAAAGACAAATGAGGAGTTGTTGAAAGCCATTTGAGCCATAGGATGAAACCTTGGTACTGCAAATACATCTCCTTCTTCCACCTTAAACCTCATGTTTTTGCACCCCTGCTCTGTTCCAGTGCTTGAGCAAACTACCCTCACCATTCCTTCTCCTTGCAATGCTATTCCTATTTCAGTTGCCGTTGGATTCCAGTGTGGCCCCATCATTGATCCCTTGGTCAAGTTCACTACATAAATACCAATGTGGGAACCCTTTAATGCGGGTAATCTTTTCCGTGTTATTACGGTGCTCCAGCCATTGCAATTCTCAAAATCTGGTTTCTCTTTGAAAATGTTGAACAATTCAGTCTTCTTTTTATTGCTTCTGGAGTCAAAGATATTGTGACCGCCCCTTCCCAGTAGGCTTTTCATGAATTGAGCCTCCATTTCCCACAGGGCCTTTTTTGTTGTCTTGGGCACACCATGTATGATGGCTGGTACTTCTGTCCCATTCAACACTTCATCTATCACATCCTCTGGTACCTTCACAAAGAAATTTTTGCATACAGTCAAAATTTACCCCTTAACATGACTCTTCTTAGTACATTAGCAGAAAAATGGAAAACCCGAAAGAACACAAAATGAATTGAAGTTATACTCTATATACTAACAGAGTAACAACTTTTTATACTAACAATGCAATTTAACCTGCTACAATGGGTAATTACTCTTCTTTCCAAATATATTAGACATTTTACAAAGAGTTAAATCTATATATTGATAGTGCACAAAATTTGAACTCATACTATACAATTATATGTTTAAATAAAATAGAGGAGAGTTACATGAAATGCCGCCTGGAGAACTTTCCTATCGAATCCAAGAACCATATCACGGATGCTGGAGTACGGTCCGGACAACGGCTCCTGCATATATACGAGGAAATTCATCTTTGATCAAGAAAAATGCAAAACTAAGTATTAACATAGTGGACGAGAACAAAGAATATTACGCGCAAATCATCCCCTGAATTGGCAAAGATAGAATAAACTCTAAGTTTCTGTCGCGCAGGCTCTAAGTTGCTCTCTATGAAGAAAATAGTTCCAAAAGGTAGCCTGAAAACATCTCCAATTCTTAAATCCACTGACTTCTGTTCAGTTTCGTCCATCCAAGTCAGCCTTCCCGACCCTTCAATCAGCATTCCACCGAAATAAAAAATAAATACGTAGTTGAATTTACCAATGAAATAAATAAAATGAGACAGATCAAGTAAAAAAAGAGAATAAAAAATGTAAAATCCATACCAGTGTGGACATAGAAGACCATATCTGCATGTAGAACAACAGGAAGGAAGAGAGAATTGGGCTCCAATGTGATGAACTGAAGATTATAGGAGCCGCTGATTCCATCAGCCACTCTGACCGAAGAGACCTCCCCATTTTCAGTTGAAACTACTGATTTTCTTTCTCCCTTCTTCACCAAAGGCCCGAAACCCCATTCCCTACCTGGGGTTCCTTCTTGCTCTGTCAAAGCTGTTACACTGATCGCCACATTACTGATAATAACCATAAACAGCAGAAACGTAAACAAGATTCTGCAACATTGAAATGGCGTCGAGACAGATTTTTTCTCTGACATTGCCTTTAATTTTTGAACAAACATGCACAGTCCTGGCGATCACTGGTAGTGAGAAAAGGGGAGTAAACACGAGGTTTTGAAGAAGGAAGATGTGAGGGAGGGGAGTTACGTGGCTTTTGCATGGACACGTGCTTGTTTCTACTTGACACGTGGCTTCCTTCTCTGACTGATGATTCTCCTCCCATGCACTGCTGTTTGACTTTTTCCGTACTGTTTCCATTTAGGTGCTTATCATCTTCTTCATTTCCATCAGTGTTTTGGGGCCTAAGATCCTTATCTTCTAGCTATGTCTTAGAGACGAAATTTTTTATCTCAATAATTGCATAGCGAAGAGAGAAGGTAAAATGAGTATATAGGCGCAATTTGGTGTAATGACGTCATAATTTTGACGGAATGGATTTTACTTCTAAAGAGTGAATGTTAAAGCATAAGTCTTTTTTTTTTTTTTTTTTTTGGTTAAAGTATATAAGTCATAGTCTATTTTTATTACTTTCTGCAAATATAATTGAGAAAACTACCTTGTAGTACTTTAAAATTTTAATAGCCTATGTTTTCTCCCTTGAACCCGAAATGCCCTTCCGGTTCAAACTCTAATAACTCATAATCCATAAACCACCCACGCCTTTTAACTCGCTTCGTTATTTTCCTATTGCACTCGGCTCTCTCAAAATACCTTTCTTCTCAAACACAGCTTCTCCATTTTTACTCTTTCTCTCAATATTCCAAGAAAGAGAAAAGTTCATGTTGATCAAAAATGTTCTAGCTCATCTGATTTGAAGGTATTTTCTAATGATATAACTTTGACATGTGTGCGTTTCGTTTATTTTAGTATGTAGAAAATTTATTCAATATAGCAGTTATGTTCCAGATTTGTATATAAAATGTATCATTCTTTTTCATATTGTATATAAATTGTATCAAGTCAATAAATAATGTGCAACTTTCGTATATTAAGTGTATTATCTATCCACATAGTGTATAAGTAATGTTTAAAGTGGGCATTTGTGATTGTTATAAAGCTTATATATATTTATATTTTTGTGTTATTTGCAGCTTTGGGATTACTATGTTTGGGTGATCATTATAGTACTCGTATCAGTGTGCATACAAACTGCAGTATAGTGCAACATTTGAAAGATAATTTGGATGATCAACAGATTGAGATGTTTAGAAGAACATGTTTTGATTATTTTGTGGACTTGCCCAAATTTTTTATACAGAACCAACTTATCCATTCACTATTGCTTAGGGAAGTAGTGTCACCTAAAGATAATGAGTTATGGATTAAAGTGAATAGCATCAAGTTGCGCTTTGGACTTGCAAAGTTTTGTATTATCACAGGTTTAAAGTGTAATGGTGATCCCAATAAGGATTATGAATCTGTCCAGTCGAGTCGTTGATGGAATTGTACTTTCCAAGCATGTCGAAAGTGTATAAGAAATTGTTAACTGACTGTTACTTAAAAAAGATGTGAAAATCTGATGAGGATGCATTAAAGATTGCAGTATTGTATTTCATTCACAATTTACTATTTTCTATTACGAATGATGATTTGATAACAAAGAATGATTTTCTGTTGGTTGAATATGGTGAATTTGAGACTTTTCCTAAGGAAAAAGTGGGTTTTAATGCTACGTTGGAGTCAATGAAGGATAAGGTTCGTAGCAGGAGAGAGATGTACCGATATGGTGGTTTGCCTTTGGCATTCCAGTGTTAGTTTTATGAATGATGCCCCATACTCGCAAAAACCTCGCTTACCGGATTGGAGATCTTATGTCAAACATACTTAACTGGCATGTAAAGAAGAAGGTGACCTTTAAGAGGTTGAGGAAAGAGTTTTTTCTTTTAAATCAGGAGCAGGTAAAAAATATACATTTTTGATATATAAATTATACATTTCTGATACATAAATTATACACTTCTGATACATAAATTATACATTTATGATACATAAATTATGTATTTCGGATACAAGAATTATGCATTTCTGATACCTAAATTATACATTTCTTATACATAAGTCGTCTTTTTTTTTTTGTTTAAATTTCATGATTGCTAACTTTTATTTATTTATTTGTAGTTGGTGTTTTGTAACATTTTCCCAACAAATGATGAACAAACAATGCTTCAATTGCATGACTTTGTCCTGGTTTCTGAAGATAAAAATGAGATTCATATGAATTTGGAGTTGTGTCTGAAGTTAAAACAAATGCTAAGAAGCACTCCAAAAATAAGCCGAAATCACAATCTATCAATAATGAGAATTCGGATCCACAGCCCAGTAACTTGAATTCAAGCTAGAAAGAGCTGAAACTTCTGAGAAGTAAAATCAACAAGGTACAGTTCTATTTTGTCTTTGAGCAGTTCTGGAAACTTCATTGATATTCGGTTTCACTTTTTCTTTTATAGGTAAACGACGAGGTTTCATATTTGGAGCAGTTAATGATTTTCTCATTTGAAAAGGTTTTTAAAGTTCTAGGTGAACGCGATGCTTCAAAGGTATTCTTATGACTATGCTTATTTGTTATTTTTACCTGTTACTATAATTTTATAACTTTTTATATATTTTTTTGAATAGGGTAATCGAAAAGATGACGACCATCATGATAAGGAAGTTGCAGAGAATAATTTTGGTAGTGAGTAAGTTATGGAAAAAATATTGGCATTGAAGAAGTTGTAAAGAAAAATGTTGACAATGAGGTAAGTCTAGAGAAAACTGTTGATGTTATGGAGGATGTGGTGAAGGATTCTATAGAAGATGGTAAAAGTAATGAAGAAGTTGGTGATGACGAAGCATGAATTGAGGATGCTGAGCCTGAAATCACTGCAATCACCCAGACGTTTTGTGATAAAAATACTGCTAATATGGGGAATTTGATAGATGATTATGTACAACTTGGTAAAAATAGTTGTGAGGAAGTTGGTGAGGACAATAGTTGGAGTAGTGATGCTGAGGCTCAAATAACTGCAATCACCCAAAAGTATTTCAATCAAAATATTGTACATGGTGATTGTTTAGGAGTGGAGAAAAATATTGCTATTATGCAGGAAGATCGTATAGTTGTTGTTGATCATGATACACCTGAAATGAACCCTAGAGAAAGGAAACCAGCAGGGGTCATGAAGTCACCATTCATGAATACATTTGACTCTGGTGCCACCATCCAAGTTGTTCAAAATAAGCCAACTAAGACAAAGAAGCCCATCTTGACTATAAAGCATCATTTTCAGGGAAATGTTGACAATCTTGTTGATTTTAGAGTACTGTGTAAGTGGAATACTTTCATCAATAGAGGCCTAAGGACTAATGCGCTGTAAGTTTTATGTTTCAGTTTTTTTTTTTGTTGTTGTTTATTTTCGAGTTTCGTGTTATGAACCATATCTTTTTATCACGAGTCATCAAGGACGGTGTTTATACAGAGGCTAGCAATAAGCTAAATAAAATCTTTGAATTTGGAGTTGATGATATTGGAGAAAAAATGGTTCTTCACATTTGCATATCCCGGCCTACCCTTGTGTGATTTAGTAAGTCAACGCTTTAACTGTAAAATATAAATTGGTGATATACTTTTTTAGTTTTCTCATACTGTAATTTTCTGACTGTGTGTGTATATTTTTCATATTTCAGCATACTGATGTAATATTTTACTATTTGAGAAAGAAAGAGAAGTACGATATTGATGTTCCAGTAAGATTCACAACTACTGATTGTTGGTTTAACTGCTTGATTTCGAATTTGTACAAGGAGTTTTTGGAGAAAAATAGAGATATGAATTTGATTACTGAAACAGATCCAATTGCTTAGTATATACTTGGGTATTTTTTAAAGATGTAATGTTCCTTGGTCTATTGTTGATGAAGTCCTTTTCCCTATAAATCTGTTTGATAAGTGGCACTGGATATTGGCGAGATTGTCATTCAAAGATCTACGTATTTATGTATATGATTCCATGAGTGGCGCACGGCAGAATAGTGCAGTTCGGAGATCACTTGAGTCATACTCAGTGTTGCTCCCATATTTCCGTCATCGTATTGGTTTATGGACACAAAGAAGAATCCTATGGGAATCCCCGCCAGTGATCCTTTTGAGATTCATGTCGTTGATGGGTTGCCAACGCAAGATAACACGTAAATTATTATTAAATATTTTTAATTATTATTCATTTTTTTGTACATGAATTCCTATTTGGATATTATCCTAACTTATTCAACGTTATGTGTCACCTTGTATGTAGTGATTGTGGTATTTATGTTGCTGCATTTGCTAAGTACATCATTCAAGGAAGCAGTATTCCTAAAACTATTGATATTGATAGGATGCAAAACCTATATTGTATATTGCTATAGGATTATGGAGTGAAGAAACAAAGAGGACATGCAGTTAGTGATAATGACTCTACTGCTAGATTGAAGGATCAGACAAAAAAGAATAAATAACACTTACCCAAATTATTATGAATACAACATTATACATGCTGTATTTTTAAAATTCTACCATGAATACATTATAACACTTACCCAAATCTGGCTAGTTGTATAATGTATTCATGGTAGAATTTTAAAAAATACAACATGTATAATGTTGTATTCATAATATATGAATAGCCAGATTTGGGTAAGTGTTATTTATCCTTTTTTGTCTGATCCTTCAATCTAGCAATAGACTCATTATCACTAGCTGCATGTCCTCTTTATTTCTTCACTCCATAATCCCATATCAATATAACATATCGGTTCCGTATCCCATCAATATCAATAGCTTTAGGAATACTGCTGCCTTGAATGATGTACTCAGTAAATGCAACAACATAAACACCACAATCACTACATACAAGGTGGCACATAAACGTTGAATAAGTTAAGATAATATCCAAATAGGAATTCATGTACAAAAAATGAATAAGAATCAGAAATATTCAATAATAATTTACGTGTAATCTTGCGTTGTTAACCCATCAACGACATGAATCTCAAAAGGATCATTGGCGGGGATTCCCATAGGATTCTCCTTTGTGTCCCATAAACCAATACGATGAAGGAAATATGGGAGCAACACTGAGTATGGCTCAAGTGATCTCCGAACTGCACTATTCTGTCGTGCGCCACTCATGAAATCGTATACATAAATACACAGATCTTTGAATGACAATCTCGCCAATATCCAGTGCCACTTATCAGACATATTTATAGGGAAAAGGACTTCATCAACAGTAGATCAAGGAACACTACATCTTAAAAAATACCCAAGTATATACTCAGCAATTGGATCTGTTTCAGTAATCAAATTCATGTCTCTATTTTTCTCCAAAAACTCCTTGTACAAATTCGAAATCAAGCAGTTAAACCAACAATCAGTAGTTGTAAATTTTACTGGAACATCACCATCGTACTTCCCTTTCTTTCTCAAATAGTAAAAAATTACATTAGTATGCTGAAATATGAAGAATATACACACATAGTCAGAAAATTACAGTATGAGAAAACTAAAAAAGTATATCACCAATTTATATTTTACAGTTAAAGTATTGACTTACAAAATCACACAAGGGTAGGCCGGGATATGCAGATGTGAAGAATTATTTTTTTCTCCAATATCATTTACTCCACATTCAAAGATTTTATTTAGCTTATTACTAGCCTCTGTATAAACATCGTCCTTGATGAATCATGATAAAAAGATATGGTTAATAACACGAAAAACGAAAATAAATCTGAAACATTAAACTTACGGCGCATTAGTCCTTAAGCCTCTATTGGTGAAAGTGTTCCACTTACACAATACTCTGAAATCAACAGGATTGTCAATATTTTCCTGAAAAGGATGCTTTATAGTCAAGATGGGCTTCTTTGACTTAGTTGGCTTATTTTGAACAACTTAGATAGTGCCACCAGAGTCAAATGTGTTCATGAATGGTGACTTCATGACCCCTCTTGGTTTCCTTTCTCTAGGGTTCATTTCAGGTGTGTCATGATCAACAACAACTATACGATCTTCCTGCATAGTAACAATATTTTTCTCCACTCCTAAACAATCACCATGTACAATATTTTGATTGAAATACTTTTGGGTGATTGCAGTTATTTGAGCCTCAGAATCACTACTCGAACTATTGTCCTCACCAACTTCCTCACAACTATTTTTACCAAGTTGTACAGAATCATCTACCAAATTCCCCATATTAGCAGTATTTTTGTCACAAACCGTCTGGGTGATTGCAGTGATTTCAGGCTCAGCATCCTCAATTTAGGCTTCGTCATCACCAACTTCTTCATTACTTTTACCATCTTCTATAGAATCCTTCACCACATCCTCCATAACATCAACAGTTTGCTCTAGACTTACCTCATTGTCAATATTTTTCTTTACAACTTCTTCAATGCCAATATATTTTTCCATAACTTACTCACTACCAAAATTATTCTCTGCAACTTCCTTATCATGATGGTCGTCATCTTTTCGATTACCCTATTAAAAAAAATATATATAAAAAGTTATAAAATTATAGTAATAGGTAAAAATAACAAAGAAGCATAGTCATGAGAATACCTTTGAAGCATCGCGTTCACCTAGAACTTTAAAAACCTTTTCAAATGAGAAAATCATTAACTGCTCCAAAGATGAAACCTTGTCGTTTACCTATAAAAGAAAAAGTGAAATCGAATATCAATTAAGTTGTCAGAACTGCTCAAAGACAAAATAGAACTGTACCTTGTTGATTTCACTTCTCAGAAGTTTCAGCTCTTTATCGCTTGAATTCAATTTACTGGGCTGTGGATCCGTATTCTCATTATTGATAGATTGTGATTCCGGCTTATTTTTTGAGTGCTTCTTAGCATTTATTTTAACTTCATCCACGACTCCAGATTCAATATGAATCTCATTTTTATCTTCACAAACCGAGAGAAAGTCATGCAATTGAAGCCTTGTTTGTTCATTATTTGTTGGGGAAATGTTACCAAACACCAACTACAAATCAATAAAAAAAAGGTTAGCAATAATGAATTTCTTTTTAAAAAAAAATGACAACTTATATATCGGAAATGTATAATTTATGTATCAAAAATGCATAATTCATATATCAGAATGCATAATTTATGTATCAGAAATGTATAATTTATATATTAGAAGTGTATATTTTATGTATCAGAAGTGTATATTTTATGTATCAGAAATGTATATTTTTTACCTGCTCCTGACTTAAAAGAAAAAACTCTTTCCTCAACCTCTTAAAGGTCACCTTATTCTTTACATGCCAGTTAAGTATGCTTGGCACAAGATCTCCAATCCGGTAAGCGAGGTTTTTGCGAGTATAGGGGCAGCATTCATAAAACCAACACTGGAATGCCAAAGAAAAACCACCATATCGGTACATCTATCTCCTGCTATGAACCTTATCCTTCATTGACTCCAACGTAGCATTGAAAACTACTTTTCCCCAAGGGAAAGTCTCAAAATCACCTGATTCAACCAATAGAAAATCATTCTTTGTTATCAAATCATCATTCGTAATAGAAAATAGGAGACTGTGATGAAATACAATGCCGCAATCTTTAATGCATCCTCATCAGATTTCCACATCTTTTTTAAGAAACAGTTAGTTAACAATTTCTTAGACACTTTCGAAATGCTTGGAAAGTACAATTCCATCAACCGACTCGACTTGGACAGATTCATAATCTTTATTGGATCACCATTACACTTTAAACCTGTGATAATACAAAACTCTGCAAGTCCAAAGCGCAACTTGGTGCTATTCACTTTAATCCATAACTCATTATCTTAGGTGACACTACTTCCCTAAGCAATAGTGAACGGATAAGTTGGTTCTGTATAAAAAATTCGGGCAAGTCCACAAAATAATCAAAACATGTTCTTCTAAACATCTCAATCTGCTGATCATCCAAACTATCTTTCAAATATTTCACTATACTACAGTTTGTATGCACACTGATACGAGTACTATAATGATCAGCAACATAGTAATCCTAAAGCAGCAAACAACACAAAAATATAAATATATATAAGAACAATCACAAATACGTACTTTAAACATTACTTATATACTATGTGGATAGATGATACACTTTATATACAAAAGTTGCACATTACTTATTGACTTGATACAATTTATATACAATATGGAAAAGAATGATATATTTTATATACAAATCTGGAACATAACTGCTACTATATTGGATTACATACTAAAATAAACTAAGGGCACACAAGTCAAAGTTATATCATTAGAAAATACCTTCAAATCAGATGAGCTAGAACATTTTTGATCAACACGAACTTTTCTCTTTTTTTATGGAACATCATCCCCACCCTTTTTAGCCTTCCTTTTAGAACCTTTACCCTTATCCTTCACAACATCCTTTCCCACTATTTTAATCTTTCTTTTTAAACTTGTGCCTCTTTCAACAACTACACGCTGTGCACAGGGGTGAAGCTACCTTTGTCCGAGGGGTGTCAACCGACACCCCTTCGCTGGAAAATAACACTGCGTAGGTAGGTATTTTAAAAAAAAAATTGAATATATACAAGGGGTTGACAACCATTGACACAAAATAAATTCCCAGTACAATGGTCAAGGGGTGTCAAAAGTTATTGAAGGTTGCAAGTTTCATTCCCGATTGTAGCATAATTTCTTTTAATTTTGATACCCCTTTGTATAAATCCTGGCTCCGCCACTGGCTGTGCAGTTTGTGACCTCGTTACTCTATCACTGGGAGCCCCGCTATGAGAACGAGTCCTTCTATCAACGGGAGGTACTTTGCATTCCTTCAATAAGGGTATTTTCCATTCCTTCTACAGATTTAGGGGTTGCATGCCCCAAATCGCACTCAAATTTGGGTAAATCTTCAAAATCGTCATCATCATTACTAATGAAATTAGGGTTATATTTCACTAATTTACCAGCTAATTTCAGAGAATTTGGAGATGCCTTCGACTTCCTTTTTTTCTTCAGAGACTTCTTTTCCCCCCATTATACAATCGACTATGAACAAATATCGAAAAACCTACTGAAATTTTGACTTACATTGAGAGCAAGAGTAAAAATGGAGAAGCTGTGCTTGAGAAGAAAGGTGTTTTGAGATAGCTGAGTGCAATAGGAAATAACGGAGCGAGTTAAAACCCGTGGGTGGTTTATGGATTATGGGCTATTAAATATAATAAGTTTGGGTCGGAGGAACATTTCGGGTCCAAGGGAAAAAACATAGGCTATTAAAATTTTGAAGGGCTATACAGGGTAGTTTTCTCAAATCTGTGTAGGTGAAACTAGTAATAACCATACACTCGGTGGCAGAAAAATAGGCCCTATCTTTAGCCCATTGGTTTGGAATTTGGATCGTCTTTTCTAGTGAGGCCATTATAAATGGAAAAATAATAATCAGAAATAACTAAATTTACAATTGGTAATTGAAAAAGAACCATAATTTTAAAATTAATTGAAATTTAGCTATTTTTTTTATGTAAAGATAAAATCTAAATGAAAACACCCTTAAAAATTCGAAAAAAATTTCAGTATAATATGCTTGAGTTTGAATTTTTTTACATATGAGATTCTAGCATAATGTGCTGAAATTTCATAATGTGCTAGAGTTCCAATATAATATGCTGGAAATTTATATGCGGGAGTTTCAAATCTAACATATTATGCTGGAACTTACCGTATTTCAACTAATATAGTGGCTATTTTTTAATGACTTTGCAAATGCTTACTATTTTTCAATTACCAATTCAAAACTGGCCAGCCCCGTGATATTTTCATGTGTTATAGCATAAGATTTAAACAATGTAATTTATGAAAGATTTTAATACATTGCTAAATTCAATATTTTCTATTGTACAAAAGAAATAGGTTTCAGTGTACCTCAGTAGACAGCTCTCTCACAATTTCGAATCTTATTAAATTTGATGTTATTCCAATTGGATCTCCCATACTTCAATGTTCGGTATGTAAAAAATAAGATCTTAGGATAAATCAAGAATGTGTGACTCTTGTAAATTTATAAAGAGCTTTTATATTTTCACCCCTTGTAAAGATCACGAGGTAAAGTTTATAGCACATTCAATTTTATACGATGAAGATGTAAAATAGAATTCATACGTATATACCTCACTGTTGAATTCTATTTCTATAAACTTTTGGGACCACTGTGTCAAAATTATTTAGCCATTTGGAAGGAAGACCATGGAAAACATAAACAATGACACATGCGAAACGTGGAAGGACTTCCTATATATGATAGAAAAAGTAGAGTGATCAAAAAGAAAACTAAATGAATCTAGTGGGTATTTTGCAAAGTGAAATCGACGTATCGTAACAATCCATATAAATATAGAAGAGGACCATCATTCATCCATGTTTTTGCCTTGCCCTTTTTGTTTAGTAATATTAATCACATAGACTAGACAGAAGATGCCATGTCGCCGTATCTCCACCACCACCCCTTTCCCTACCAAGCAAGAAAAAAGTAAAAAATTATTTGAAAATTGTGTGAAATATCCCATCTAAATTTTAAACTACTGGAGAATGGAGATATATGATATTTGTTTATTTATTTTTTATATATATCCGTCTTCAGCAAACCCTTATATTTGAGTATGGTTATTTTTCTTGGACTAAACATAAGGAATATTTTTTGCTGACGAGTGACAATAAGATATGAATTTTGGATGTCTGCCTATTGTTTTTTGTTTTAACAGTAGTGTCAACTTGTTTGCGTGCACTTCAACTATTTTATTAGGTACCAATTATTTCTCACCAATATTTGTATTGGATAACTCTGTTTATCAAAATATAAGCGCACGAGAAAAAATCAACAAGCATCTTTTATCTTAGCTAGTGTTTACCTCGAAAAATACGAGTAACAATTAAATCCGATTTGTGGTTATAAAGATATGTGATTTAGTTCAATACCAATTAATAATCAAGAAGTATGAAGTAGAAGTGAAAGAGAAAAGTGAATCAAACCAATGTTACTCAACAACAGTGACCTCGAGCTCAGGGACCTCGAGGTAAGCTTGATATAACAAGAACAATAAATAAAGAAAAGTAAGAACAATAGAGCTAAAGGACAATGCTGATGAAAAGCAGTCGAAAAAGGTAGAGTATATTCGTTTCTCAGTGATCAGATGATCTTACAAATGATTGGGGTCCCCCTTTTATAATAGGGGAACCCTAAATAAGAAATATTTTTATTTACAGTAGGGAATATTCTTATTACAGTTGTCTAACCGTCTAGTACGGAATCGTACAATCTTATTCCGAAATTGCGCCATTATCTTGGAGACGTGGCAGGATTCTAGCTCATTTTGTTACAAATCCATAACGGTACTATTTCAGGGTCAAGCACACTTGGCCTTGGAATTCCTCGAACTCCTGTCTTCGGGCATTGCACTATGTCTTCGAGCTCGAGTCTGGTCCACTGGTTTCGAACTTGACCTCTCCCGGACTTGGGCCTAGGGTAGAACCTCGAGCTTATAAATCGGGGGCATATAATTTTGACCGCATATAGATAGTTCCCGCGTTTCTTAGAATAAGATGATAAGAAACGATTTGCACCTCAATTTTCCCGAGCTTCTCATGATGACTTCATTCCCGTGATGTAGGTGCTTGAAGTGACCGAAAATGTCATGTCAGTGCTTTTCTGCAAAACATCACATGCGTGCCAGTATTGTTCGGCCATGTCACGACCCATTTTCCATAATATGTCATGATGACGCCCGACACCATTGTCAGGCCAGCCAAATGCAGAATTGTGATTAAATTCTTATTTTTGCCTTAACCAAAAACAATTATAATGGATTTGCGAAATAAAGGAAAGACCAGTAAAGATCATAATGCTTCAAGATGACAATACAACCCAAAAATAAATATCTACTACTGTGTGTGCCAAAACCTGGTGTCACAAGCTACGGGCAACTAGTAGAATATACACAAAAGAATACCATACTATCCTACAGTCTGAATCAGGATAAACAGAAATAAAAATACAGAGAAAGACTTCTTCGGCTGCGGATCGGCATGAAAGAGAAGCAACTCACCGTAGAAGTCCCAGATGTGCTCACTAATACGCACCAATATGATGCCCAAATCCACCTAACTCAGATCCTGTACATTTAAGTACAGAAGCATAGCTTGGGTACATAAATAACATATACCCAGTAAGTATCCCGTCTAATCTCGAAGAAGTAGAGACGAGAGGTCGACTTGATACTTACTAAGGTCAAGATAATATGATAATAATGTGAGACATACAGCATAAAGATCTCTAATAATACAAGTTTAAAAGAAAAATCATATTTATGTTCTTGACCATAATTCAATTACCATTTTTCCCTTTTTCATATTAAACAAGTGATCATGTCATGTCTAAACGTAATCATATAAATCATGCACAATCATGCCGAGGTCGACGGCCCGCTCCAACAGAAAATAAATTGTGCACTACCGAGGGTCGAGCGGCCCGACCCATAGATGCATCTATTCTCACCGAGGCTATCGGCCCAATCCATAATTATCAAGAAAAATACCAAGAATGCACATAAAGGCTCAATTATATACAAGGAAATTCCTACCAAGGCTCAACAAGCTCATATGTTCACTTTTCATTTCCTCAAGTCTCTAGCAAATCATAAATGATCATATTGGTAAATTAAAATAAGAAATATTCCCCAATTAGACATGATGTGGGTCCTAAACTACCCAAACAATTATCATTATAGTAGCTACAAACGGACTCTTGTCATCTAGTGCATACGTAGCCCCCGCATTTAACAACAATTACTTATTTATAATCCTATGGGGACAGTTCCCTCTTACAAGGTTAGAAAGGAGACTCACCCCGCTCCAAAGCGCACTTCCAATATCAAGAGCAAGCCCAAACCCTCAATTCGAAGCCGAAAGAGCACAAACTAATTAAAAATAGAGTAAGAACTAGTCAATAAAGGCCTACAAGGTTGAATTCTAATTATTTAAGTGATTTTCCAACCTTTTCCACAAGTTTCCTAAATTCCGACCCCGGGCCCACATGCCCGGATTCCGAGATTTTCAATGGAAATTGTTCTCTATCACCTAAGGATCACAATATATGATTTCTAGTTCATTACATGGCAAATTATATGATTAAATCTTAGTTTTATTAAAACCCTAGGTCTAGCTCTAACCCTTGATTTTTACTAAATTTTTAGTGTTTAATCTACCTAATATACATGTATTTAAGCTAAGGATGAAGGAAAATTACTTACCTTACTAAGCTATGTGGAAACCCTCTCTTGAAAGAACCCAAATCGCCTAAGTGAAGAGTGAAAGATGAGAGAAATGAGTTTGAGTTCATATTAAATGAACCCTTCTGCCCCAACCATTTTCGCATCTGCAGAGATATTTTCGTTTCTGCGTAGCCCGCTTCTGTGGAAATTGGCTGCTTCTACGGCTTTGGGAATTGGGGGATGGACCGCTTCTGCGGTATGGGGGCTGCATAGGCGGAACCGCTTATGCGGTTTCTGGGCCGCTTCTGCGGTCCTGGGCCAATTGGGCTCAACCGCTTTTGCAGTCTGACTTCCGCTCAAGCGGAACCGCTTCTGCGGTTAAATGACCGCTTCTGCGGTTTACTTGGTCCGAACCCTTTTCCGCTTCTGCGACTCATTGGCCGCATCTGCGGTCCAAGAACCGCAGATGCGGTTATGACAGAAGCGGCAACCTTCAGCCCTTTTTCAAGTTTCAACCTCTCTCGAGCCTCGCTCGTTTGACGCTCGGGGCTCCCGTGCCCCGCCCGAACATACCGACAAATTTGAAATCACAAGGCGGACCTACTAGAGCCCTCGAAACACTCAAAATAATGCTAAATCGAGGAATCGAACCCCAAAACCAATTGAACCAAATCATTAAACTTCATGTTCTTAATTTTCTTCCAACCGGTCAAAATGCCCTTAAACTACTCGGATTGACACCAAATTTCACGGGTAGGTCTTAACTTATATTTCGGACCTGTACCAAGTTTCAGAATCAAAATCCGATCCCGGTACCTAGGAAAACAATGATTTCTTAGTTTATTTTAATCTTTGAAACTTCAATTTAACAATTTCACAAAAAATTCATTACTCGGGCTAGGGACCTCAGAATTCGATTCCGGGCATACGCCCAGATCCCATATTTTCCCACGGACCCTTCGGGATCATCAAACCACAAATCCGGATCCATTTACCAAGAAAGTTGACCGAAGTCAAACTTGGACTTTTTAGAGAAACTTAAAGAAGCAATTAGACTTATTCTTACTCAAAACTCTTCCAACTTCCGAACCACCCGTCCTTGCAAGTCATAAATTAGTTAAAGCAAGTGCGGGGAGTTTTTATTTAAGGGAACAAGGTTCTAAAATGCAAAACGACCAGTCGGGTAGTTACAGGCCATCACCTTTCCATAAATATGAGGCTACTTTGTTGAACAAAAACTGTACGCATTTCATCTTCGTTCACTCTGATTCTTTCTTTTCTTTACTTCTTTCCCTATGGTCCGAACCTACGATCATAAGGTTGGACCTCAACTGGCGATCCTGTCTATCAATAATGGCGACTGGCTCCTCCTCGTAGTCCAAGCTCTCATTTAACTGAATTGTACTGAAATCCAACACATGTGATAGGTCGGCATGATACTTCCGAAGCATCGATACATGGAAAACTGGATGAACTCCCAATAAACTGGGAGGTAAAGAAAGCTCATAGGCAATCTCTCCAACTCGCCTCAACACCTCAAAGGGACCAATAGGGCTTAGCTTTCCCTTCTTTCCAAACCGCATAATGCCCTTCATCGGCGAGACTTTCAAGAGAACCTTCTCGCCAATCATGAATGATATATCACACGCCTTCTGATCTGCGTAACTCTTCTGCTTGGACTGAGCTGTGCGGAGCCTCTCCTGAATCAACTTTACCTTATCCAAGGCATCCTGAACCAAGTCTGTACCAAGTAAATTAGCCTTACCAGGCTCAAACCACCCGATAGGAGAACGGCAATGTCGACCATATAATGCCTCATACGGGGCCATCTCTATGCTGGATTGATAGCTGGTATTATATGCAAACTCTGCCAAGGGAAATAAATGATCCCACTGTCCTCCAAAGTCAATCACACATACTCTAAGAATATCCTCTAAAATTTGAACTGTCCGCTCCGACTACCCGTCGGTCTGAGGATGAAATGCCGTGCTAAGCTCTACACGGGTCCCCAACTCACTCTGAACCGCTCTCCAAAAATGGGAAGTGAACTGAGGGCCTCTGTCTGAAATGACGGAAACCGGCACACCGTGCAACCTAACTATCTCCCGAATGTAAATATGAGCATATCTCTCCGCTGAATAAGTAGTCGCCACTAGAATGAAGTGAGCCAACTCGGTCAACCTGTCCACAATAACCCACACTGAATCAACCTTCTGCAAAGTCCGCGGCAACCCAACCACGAACTCCACGGTGATGCGCTCCCACTTTCATTCCGGAATAGGCATCCGCTGAAGTAGTCCACCTGGCCTTTAGTGCTCATATTTGACCTACTGGTAATTCAAACATTTAGCTACATAGTCCACGATGTCCTTCTTCATCCTCCGCCACTAGTAATGCTGCCTCAAGTCATGATACATCTTCGTGGCACCTGGATGAATAGAGTACCTCGAACTGTGGGCCTCCTCTAGAATCCTCTCTCTTAAGCCATCAACATTAGGAACACATACACGGCCCTGAAGCCGTAACACACCATCCTTGCCAATAGAAATCTCCTTGGCACCTCCCTGAAGTACCGTCTCTCTGAGGACCGCCAAATGTGGATCATCGAACTGTCGGCCTTTAATCTGGCCCAATAACGAGGACTGAGCAACCACACATGCTAGAACTCGTCTGAGCTCCGAAATGTCCAATCTCACAATCTGTAAGCTAAAGATTGGATGTCCAAAGCTAATGGTCTCATCTCGGCAGGAATGAATGCCAAACTACCTATGCTATCCGCCTTTCTTCTCAAGGCATCCGCAGGATGATAAAGAATGGTAATGTCATAATCCTTTAGTAACTCAAGCCACCTGCGCTGCCTCAAATTAAGATCTCTCTGTTTGAACAAATGCTGCAAGCGGCGATGGTTGGTGTAAACCTCACATGACACCCCATACAAATAATGCCTCCATATCTTGAGAGCGTGAAAAATCGCCGCCAACTTTAGATCGTGCACTAGGTAATTCTTCTCATGGAACTTCAGCTGACGTGAAGAATATGCAATAACTCAACCCTCCTGCATCAATACACATTCCAAGCCAATGCGAGAAGCATCGCTATACACTGTATACATCTTTGAACCGGAAGGCAATACAAGAACTGGTGCCGTAGTCAAAGTCGTCTTGAGCTTCTGTAAGCTCTCCTCACAATCTTCGGACCAACAGAATGGGGCACCCTTTTGGGTCAATCTGGTCAGAGGTGATGCAATAGATGAAAATCCCTGCGCAAATCGCCGGTAATAACCTGCTAACCCCAGGAAACGCCTGATCTCGGTCACTGAAGTAGGACATGGCCAACTCTGAACTGCCTCAATCTTCTTGGGATCCACTTTAATACCCTCCCTTGACACTACATGCCCCAAGAATGCCACTGACTCCCGCCAAAACTCGCACTTGGAGAACTTAGCATAAAGCTGCTGCTCTCGCAAGGTCTGAAGCACTACTCTCAGATGCTGCTCGTGCTCTCCCAGGCTACGCGAGTATATCAAGATGTCGTCAATAAAGACGATAACAAATGAATCAATATAAGGCCTAAACAACATGTTCATCAAATCCATAAACACCGCTGTAGCATTAGTCAATCCAAATGACATCACCAGAAACTCATAGTGGCCATATCTAGTCCTGAATGCGGTCTTCGGAACATCTGACTGCCGAATATTCAGCTGATGATACCCTAACCTCAAGTCAATCTTAGAGAACACCCTAGCACCCTGCAGCTGGTCAAATAAATCATCAATACGGGTTAATGGGTACTTGTTCTTCATGGTGACTTTGTTCAACTGGCGGTAATCAATCCATATCCGCATAGTCCCATCCTTCTTCTTTACAAATAGCATTGGTGCACCCCAAGGCGATACACTGGGTTTAACAAACCCTTTTGCTAACAACTCCTCCAACTGTTCCTTCATCTCCTTCAGCTCTTTAAGAGCCATACGGTACGGCGGGATAGATATAGGCTGAGTGCCTGCAGCCAAATCAATACAGAAATCAATATCACGATCTAGAGGCATGCCAGGAATATCAGAAGGAAAAACATCGGCGAACTCTCGGACTACTGGCACTGAATCAATCATCGGGGAATCTGCGGTGGTGTCTCGAACATAAGCTAAATAAGCCAAGCACCCCTTCTCAACCATGCACCGAGCCTTCAGGAAGGAAATAACCCTGCTAGGCGTATCCATAGTGGAACCCTTCCACTCCAACATCGGCAACCCTGGCATCGCTAGTGAAATGGTCTTGGCATGACAATCAAGGATGTCATGATATGGAGATAGCCAATCCATGCCTAGGATGACCTCAAAATCAATCATGTCCAGCAACAGAAGATCCACTCTAGTTTCGTAACCACAGAAAGTAACCACACAAGATCGGTAGACCCGATCCACAACCACAGAATCGCCCATAAGAGTGGACACATGAACAGGAACACCCAAAGGCTCAGGAGAAATAGCCAGGAAATGATCAAACAGAGATGATACATATAAATAAGTAGACCCTAGATCAAATAATACCGATGCATCTCTACCGCTGACAGAAATAATACCTGTGATGACGGTATCTGAGGCCAATGCATCTGGCCTGGCTGGAAGAGCATAGAATCTAGCTGGAGCACCGGCTGTCTAGCCTCCACCTGACTGAGTAGTAGCCGGTTGACCTCTCCCTGTCTGGCCTCCACCTCTGGGTCGGCCTCTACCAGTCTTCCCTCCACCTCTAGGTGGCTGGGCCATTGGTAATGGAGTCATGGGCTGCTGCCCCTGCTGTACTGCCTTGCCCCTAAGCCTGGGGCAGTATCTCCTCAGGTGGCCTGTGTCCCCGCACTCAAAACAACGTGGTGAAACAACCTACTATCCGGATGGTTGACCCTGAATACCAGAAGACCCACTAGAAGAAGCCCGAATAGCCGGTGGGCGGTACGAACTCTTCGGCATAGCATTGAAATAAGAATCGGATGACTCCGGAGGACCTGAATACCTACTGGGTGAACGTTGAATAGCTGGAGGGTGATACTGGAATGGCGCTAAAATATGAGCGCGCTGGGGTACCCCGAGCAGGTGGTGGTGCTGGAACTGGGGGCCTACTGGGCTGACCCCTCCCACAGTGACCTCTGCCCCTTGCTGCGGCGCCTCTGAACTCTCCTGAGAATCTAGCCCTCTTATCCTACTGCATCTGCTCTCCACCCCTCAAACGGTAATACTCAGTCATGCGAGCAATCTCAAGTACTAGCTGATATCCAGTTCCCATCTCTACCTCACGGGCCATACCCGACCGGATAGTGGGATGTAACCTCGGAACAAATCTCCATACTCTCTCTGCCTCTGTGGGGAGTATCATAAGTGCATGACGAGACAACTCAGAGAACCTCGCCTCATAATCGGTCACTAACATATGACCCTGCTCTAGATGCTCAAACTGATGACACAGCTCTTCCCTCTCAAAGGGTGGAATGTACCGATCAAGGAATAACTGAGTGAACTGACCCCAAGTGAGGGGAGGAGCACCTGCTGGCCTGCTAAGTGAATAAGACTGCCACCATCTACGGACCCTGCCCTCCAGCTGAAAAGTAGTAAAGTCGACTCCATGCAACTCCAATATCCTCATGTTATGCAGTCTATCCCTACACCTGTCAATGAAATATTGGGCATCCTCATGACGCTCACCCCCGAAGACTGGAGGGTGCAACCTGGTCCATCTGTCTAATAACTTCTACGGATAGCCGTCTACAACTGGCCTAGGCTGGGGTGCCGCTGTAGCAACTGGCTGAACCCCCTCCACTGGTAGTGCACCTGGAGTATGATAAACTGCGGCTGTATGACCTAGAGCCTGTGCGGTAGGGGTCTGTGCTCCCCCTCCTGCCTGTGAGGTAGCTGGATCTGCATGAAATAAGCTAGCCTGAGTCATAGTATCCATGAACCGAAGCATACGGCCTATGACCTCCTGAAATCCCGGCGCAGTCATGAAATCCAACGGAGTAGGCACAACTGTGGGCGCCTTGCCCTGATCCTCAACAATAGGATCCCCCGTAGGATCTGCTGGTGGTGCATCTGGAACAGCTCTGGGACGCCCGCGTCCCCTACCACGGGCAGGTGCCCTCCCCCGGCCTCTAGCAACGGGGGGAGCAGCTCCTCCCGGGTCCGGAACGTTGGCGGTATGAGTTCTCACCATCTGTGAGAGAATAAAAGAGGGAAATTTATCACACTGACCACTGCACGATAAAAATGAATAAAGAGTAGTTTTTCCTAATACCCTATAGCCTCTCGAAGATAAATACATACGTCTCCGTACCGATCTACAAGACTCTATCAGGTTTGCCCATAACTTGTGAGACCTACGTGAACCTAGTGCTCTGATACCATGTTGTCACGACCCATTTTCCATAATAGGTCATGATGGCGCCCGACACCATTGTCAGGCCATCCAAATGCGGAATTGTGATTAAATTCTTATTTTTGCCTTAACCAAAGACAATTATAATAGATTTGCGAAATAAAGGAAAGACCAGTAAAGACCATAATGCGTCAAGATGACAATACAACCCAAAAATAAATGTCTACTACTGTGTGTACCAGAACCTGGTGTCACAAGCTACGGGCAACTAGTAGAATATACACAAAAGAATACCATACTATCCTAATGTCTGAATCAGGATAGAGAGAAATAAAAATATAGAGAAAGACTTCTTCAGCTGGGGATTAGCATGAAAGAGAAGCAACTCACCATAGAAGTCCTAGATGTGCTCACTGATACGCACCAGTATGATGCCTAGATCCACCTGACTCAGGTCCTGTACATTTAAGTACAGAAGCGTAGCATGAGTACATAAACAACATGTACCCAGTAAGTATCCCGTCTAATCTCGAAGAAGTAGAGACGAGAGGTCAACTTGATACTTACTAAGGTCAAGATAATATAATAATAATATGAGATATACAGCATAAGGATCTCCAATAATACAAGTTTAAAAGAAAAATCATATTCATGTTCTTGACCATAATTCAATTACCATTTTTCCCTTTTTCATATTAAACAAATGATCATCTCATGTCTAAACGTAAGCATATAAATCATGCACAATCATGCCGAGGTCGACGGCCCGCTCCAATAGAAAATAAATTGTGCACTGCCGAGGGTCGAGCGGCCCAAACATAGATGCATTTATTCTCACCGAGGCGATCGGCCCGATCCATAATCATCAAGAAAAATATCAAGAATGCACATAAAGGCTCAATTATATACAAGGAAATTCCTACCAAGGCTCAACAAGATCATATGTTCACTTTTCATTTCCTCAAGTCTCTAGCAAATCATAAATGATAATATTGGAAAATTAAAATAAGAAATATTCCCCAATTAGACACGATGTGGGTCCTAAACTACCCAAAAAATTATCATTATAGTAGCTACGCACGGACTCTCGTCACCTAGTGCGTACGTAGCCCCCGCATTTAACAACAATTACTCATTTATAATCCTATGGGGACAATTCCCTCTTACAAGGTTAGAAAGGAGACTCACCTCACTCCGAAGCGCACTTCCAATATAAAGAGCAAGCCCTAACCCTCATTTCGAAGCCGAACGAGCACAAACTAATTAAAAATAGAGTAAGAACTAGTCAATAAAGGCCTACAAGGTTGAATTCTAACTATTTAAGTAATTTCCCAACCTTTTCCACAAGTTTCCTAAATTCCGACCCCGGGCCCACGTGCTCGGATTCTGAGATTTTTCAAAGGAAATTGTTCCCTATCACCTAAGGATCACAATATATGATTTCTAGTTCATTACATGGGAAATTATATGATTAAATCTTAGTTTTATTAAAACCCTAGGTCTAGCTCTATCCCTTAATTTTTACTAAATTTTTAGTGTTTAATCTACCTAATATACATGTATTTAAGTTAAGGATGAAGGGAAATTACTTACCTTACCAAGCTATGTGGAAACCCTCTCTTGGAAGAACCCAAATCGCCTAAGTGAAGAGTGAAAGATGAGAGAAATGAGTTTGCGTTCGTATTAAATGAACCCTTCTGCCCCAGCTATTTTCACATCTGCAGATATATATCCGCTTCTGCGTAGCCCGCTTTTGTGGAAATTGGCTACTTCTGTGGCTTTGGGAATTGGGGGCTGGACTGCTTCTGCGGTATGGGGGCCGCATAGGCGGAACCGCTTATGCGGTTTCTGGGCCGCTTCTGGGGTCCTGGGCGAATTGGGCTCGACCGCTTTTGCGGTCTGACTTCCGCTTAAGCGGAACCGCTTTTGCGGTGAAATGATCGCTTCTGCGATTTACCTGATCCGGCCCCTTTTCTGTTTCTGCGACTCATTGGCCGCATCTGCAGTCCAAGAACCGCAGATGCGGTTATGACAGAAGCAGCAACCTTCAACCCTTTTTCAAGTTTCAACCTCACTCGAGCCTCGCTCGTTTGACGCACGGGGCTCCCGTGCCCCGCCCGAACATACCGACAAGTTTGAAATCATGAGGCACACCTACTCGAACCCTCAAAACACTCAAAACAATGCTAAATCGAGGAATCGAACCCCAAAACCAATTGAACCAAATCATTGAACTTCATGTTCTTAATTTTCTTCCAACCGGTCAAAATGCCCTTAAACTACTTGGATTGAAACCAAATCTCACGGGTAGGTCTTAACTGATATTTCGGACCTGTACCAAGTTTCGGAATCAAAATCTGAGCCCGGTACCTAGGAAAATAATGATTTCTTAGTTTATTTTAATCTTTAAAACTTCAATTTAACAATTTCATAGAAAAATTCATTACTCGGGCTAGGGACCTCGAAATTCGATTCCGGGCGTACGCCTAGATCCCATATTTTCCCACGGACCCTTCGAGATGGTCAAATCACGAATCTGGGTCCATTTCCCAAGAAAGTTGACCGAAGTCAAACTTGGCCTTTTTAGAGAAACTTAAAGAAGCAATTGGACTTATTCTTACTCAAAACTCTTCCAACTTCTGAACCACCCGTCCTCGCAAGTCATAAATTAGTTAAAGCAAGTGTAGGGAGTTTTATTTAAGGGAATAGGGTTCTAAAATGCTAAACGACCTGTAGGGTCGTTACATTCTCCGCCTCTTAAACAAACGTTCGTCCTCGAACGGACATAGAAAAGTACCTGGACTACTGAATAAGTGGGGATATCTGCTCTGCATGTCCTCCTCGGACTCCCAGGTTGCCTCCTTAATCGGTTGGCCCCTCCACTGGACCCTTACTGCGGAAATCCTCTTGGACCTCAACTGGCAATCCAGTCTATCAATAATGGCGACAGGCTTCTCCTCATTGCCCAAGCTCTCATCTAACTGAATGGCACTAAAATCCAACACATGTGATAGGTCGGCATGATACATCTGAAGCATCAATACATGGAAAACTGGATGAACTCCCGATAAACTGGGAGGTAAAGCAAGCTCATAGGCAACTTCTCCAACTCGCCTCAACACCTCAAAGGGACCAATAAACCTTGGGCTTAACTTGCCCTTCTTTCCAAACCTCATAATGCCCTTCATCGGCGAGACTTTTAAGAGAACCTTCTCGCCAATCATGAATGATACATCACGCGCCTTCTGATCCGCGTAACTCTTCTGCCTGGACTGAGCTGTGCGGAGCCTCTCCTGAATCAACTTTACCTTATCCAAGGCATCCTGAAACAAGTTTGTACCAAGTAAATTAGCCTCACCAGGCTCAAACCACCCGATAGGAGAACGACAATGCCGACAATATAATGCCTCATACGGGGCCACATCTATGCTAGATTGATAGCTGTTATTATATACAAACTCCGCCAAGGGTAAGAACTGATCCCACTGCCCTCCAAAGTCGATCACATATGCTCTAAGCATATTCTCTAAAATCTAAATTGTCCGCTCCGTTCTCGTCGGTCTGAGGATAAAATGCCATGCTAAGCTCTACACGGGTCCCCAACCCACTCTGAACAGCTCTCCAGAAATGGGAAATGAACTGAGGGCTTCTGTCTGAAATGATGGAAACCGGCACACCGTGCAACCTAACTATCTCCCGAATGTAAATCTGAGCATATCTCTCTGCTGAATAAGTAGTCGCCACTAGAATGAAGTGAGCCGACTTGGTCAATCTGTCCACAATAACCCACACTGAATCAACCTTCCGCAAAGTCTGCGACAACCCAACCACGAACTCCATGGTGATGCGCTCCCACTTCTATTCTGGAATAGGCATCCGCCGAAGTAGGCCACCTGGCCTTTGGTTCTCATATTTGACCTGCTAGTAATTCAAACATTTAGCTGCATACTCCACAATGTCCTTCTTCATCCTCCGCCACCAGTAATGCTGCCTCAAGTCATGATACATCTTCGTGGCGCCCGGATGAATAGAGTACCTCGAACTGTGAGCCTCCTCTAGAATCCTCTCAATCCATCAACATTAGGAACACATACATGGCCCTGAAGTCATAACACACCATCCTCACCAATAGAAATCTCCTTGGCACCTCCTTGAAGTACCGTCTCTCTGAGGACCGCCAAATGTGGATCATCGAACTGTCGGGCCTTAATCTTCCCCAATAACAAAGACTGAGCAACAACACATGCTAGAACTCGGCTGGGATCCGAAATGTCCAATCTCACAAGTCTGTTAGCTAAAGACTGGATGTCCAAAGCTAATGGTCTCATCTCGGCAGGAATGAACGCCAAGCTACCCATGCTCTCTGCCTTTCTGCTCAAGGCATCTGGGACCACATTAGCCTTACCTGGATGATAAGA
Source organism: Nicotiana glauca (assembly GCA_026770625.1). NCBI lineage: Eukaryota > Viridiplantae > Streptophyta > Magnoliopsida > Solanales > Solanaceae > Nicotiana > Nicotiana glauca. The sequence continues at coordinate 44,847 of MU784715.1, forward strand.
ATGGTAATGTCATAATCCTTTAGTAACTCAAGCCACCTGCGCTGCCTGAAATTAAGATCTCTCTGTTTGAACAAATGCTGCAAGCTGCAATGGTCGGTGTAAACCTTACATAACACCCCATACAAATAATGCCTCCATATCTTGAGAGCGTGAACAATCGCCGCCAATTCTAGATCATAAACATGGTAATTCTTCTCATGGACCTTCAGCTGACGTGAAGCATATGCAATAACTCGCCCCTCCTGCATCAATACACATCCCAAGCCAACGCGAGAAGCGTCGCAATACACTATATACATCCCTGAACCGGAAGGCAATACAAGAACTGGTGCCGTAGTCAAAGCCGTCTTGAGCTTCTGGAAGCTCTCCTCACAATCTTTGAACCAACAGAATGGGGCACCCTTTTGGGTCAATCTAGTCAGAGGTGATGCAATAGATGAAAATCCCTGCACAAATTGTCGGTAATAACCTGCCAACCCTAGGAAACTCCTAATCTCAGTCACTGAAGTAGGACGTGGCCAACTCGGAACTGCCTCAATCTTCTTAGGATCCACTTTAATACCCTCCCCTAACACTACATGCCCAAGAATGCCACTGACTCCAGCCAAAACTCGCACTTGAGAACTTAGCATAAAGCTGCTGCTCTTGCAAGGTCTGAAGCACTACTCTCAGATGCTGCTCGTGCTCCCCCAGGCTACGCGAGTATATCAAGATGTCGTCAATAAAGACGATAACAAATGAATAAATATAAGGCCTGAACACCCTGTTCATCAAATCCATTAACACCGCGAGAGCATTAGTCAAGCCAAATGACATCACCAGAAACTCATAGTAGCCATATCTAGTCCTGAATGCGGTCTTCGGAACATCTGAATGTCGAATCTTCAGCTGATGATACCCTGACCTCAAGTCAATCTTAGAGAACACCCTAGCACCCAGCAGCTGGACAAACAAATCATCAATACGGGGCAATGGATACTTGTTCTTGATGGTGACTTTGTTCAACTGGCGGTAATCAATGCACATCCGTATAGTCCCATCCTTCTTCTTTACAAATAGCACTGGTGCACCCCAAGGCGATACACTAGGCCTAATAAACCCTTTTGCTAATAACTCCTCCAATTGTTTCTTCAGCTCCTTCAGCTCCTTAAGAGCCATACGGTACGGCGGGATAGATATAGGATGAGTGCCTGCAGCCAAATCAATACAGAAATCTGGTGGCATGCCAGGAAGATCAGTAGGAAAAACATCGGAGAAATCTCGGACTATTGGCACTGAATCAATCATCGGGGAATCTGTGGTGGTGTCTCGAACATAAGCTAAATAATCCAAGCACCCATTCTCAACCGTGCGCTGAGCCTTCATGAAGGAAATAACCCTGCTATGCGTATCCATAGTGGCATCGCTAGTGAAATGGTCTTTGCATGGCAATCAAGGATGGTGTGATATGGAGATAGCCAACACATGCCCAATATGTTCTCAAAATCAATCATGTCCAGCAACAGAAGATTCGCTCTAGTTTTGTAACCACAGAAAGTAACCACACAAGACCGATAGACCCGATCCACAACCACAGAATCGCCCACAAGAGTGGACACATGAACAGGAACACCCAAAGGCTCAGGAGAAATAGACAGGAAATGAGCAAATAGAGATGATACATATGAATAAGTAGACCCTAGATCAAATAATACCGATGCATCTTTACCGCTGACATAAATAATACCTATGATGACGGCATATGAGGCCAATGCATCTAGCCTAGCTGGAAGAGCATAGAATCTAGCTGGAGCACCGGCTGTCTGGCCTCCACCTGACTGATTAGTAGCTGGTTGACCTCTCCATGTTTGGCCTCCACCTCTGGGTCGGCCTCTACCATTCTTCCCTCTACCTCTAGGTGGCTAGGCCGTTGGTGTTGGAGTCATGGGCTGCTGCCCCTGCCGTACTGCCTTGCCCTAAGCCTGGGGCAGTATCTCCTCAGGTGGCCTGTGTCCCCGCACTCAAAACAATGTGGTGCAGTGGCCTGCTGTCCGGATGGCTGACCCTGAATACCAGAAGACCCACTAGAAGAAGCCTGAATAGTAGGTGGGTGGTATGAACTCTCCGGCATAGCACTGAAATAAGAACCGGAAGACTCCGGAGAACCTGAATACCCACTGGGTGAACCCTGAATAGATGGTGGGCGATAAGAACTGTCTGGCATAGCACTAAAATAGGAGCACGCTGGGGCACCCTGAGCAGGTGGTGGTGCTAGAACTGGGGGCCTTTTGGGCTGACCCCTCCCATAGTGACCTCTGCCCCTAGTTGGGGCACCTCTGAACTCTCTTGAGAATCTAGCCCTCTTATCCTGCTGCATCTGCTCTCTACCCCTCAAACGGTAACCCTCAATCCTGCGAGTAATCTCAAGTACTAGCTGATATCCAGTGCCTATCTCTACCTCACGGGCCATACCCGACCGGATAGTTGGATGTAACCCCACAACAGATCTCCGTACTCTCCATGCCTCTATGGGGAGTATCATAAGTGCACGGCGAGCCAACTCAGAGAACCTCGCCTTATAATCGGTCACTAACATATGACCCTGCTCTAGATGCTCAAACTGATAACACAGCTCTTCCCTCTTAGAGGGTGGAATGTACCGATCAAGGAATAACTGAGTGAACTGACCCCAAGTGAGGGGAGGAGCACCTGCTGGCCTGATAAGTAAATAAGACTGCCACTATCTACGGGCCCTTCCCTCCAGCTGAAAAGTAGTGAAGTCGACTCCATGCGACTCCAATATCCTCATATTTTGCTGTCTATCCCTGCACCTATCAATAAAATCCTGGGTATCCTCCTGACGTTCACCCCCGAAGACTGGAGGGTGCAACCTAGTCCTTCTGTCTAATAACTTCTGCGGATCGTCGTCCATAACTGACCTGGGCTGGGGTGCTGCTATAGCAACTGGCTGAACCCCCTCCGCGGGTAGTGCACCCGGAGTATGATAAACTGCGGCTGTATGACCTGGAGCCTGTGCGGTAGGGGTTTGTGCTCTCCCTCCTGCCTTTGAGGTAGCTGGATCTGCTGGAAATAAGCCAGCCTAAGTCATAGTATCCATGAACCGAAGCATACATCCCATGACCTCCTAAAATCCCGATGCAGTCATGAAATCCACCGGAGTAGGCACAGCTGCGGGCGCCTCGCCCTGCTCTTCAACAATGGGATCCCCCGTAGGATCTGCTGGTAGTGCATCTAGAATAGCTCTGGGATGCCCGCATCACCTACCACAGGCCAGTGCCCTCCCCCGGCCTTTAGCAACGGGGGGAGCAGCTCCTCCCTGGTCCGGAACGTCGGCGGTACGAGTCCTCACCATCACTGAGAGAAAAAAAGAGGGAAATTTAGCACACTGACCACTGCACGATAGAAATGAATAAAGAGTAGTTTTTCCTAATACCCTATAGCCTCTCGAAGATAAATACAGACGTCTCCGTACCGATCTACAAGACTCTATCAGGTTTGCCCATAACTTGTGAGACCTACGTGAACCTAGTGCTCTAATACCATGTTGTCACGATCCATTTTCCGTAATAGGTCATGATGGCGCCTGACACCATCGTCAGGCCAGCCAAATGCAGAATTGTGATTAAATTCTTATTTTTGCCTCAACCAAAGACAATTATAATAGACTTGCGAAATAAAGGAAAGAACCGTGAAGATCATAATGGGTCAAGATGACAATACAACCCAAAAATAAATGTCTACTATTGTGTGTGCCAGAACCTTGTATCACAAGCTACGGAAAACTAGTAAAATATGCACAAAAGAATACTATACTATCCTACTGTCTGAATCAGGATAGGCAGAAATAAAAATACAGAGAAAGACTTCTTTGGCTGCGGATCGGCATGAAAGAGAAGCAACTCACCGTGTCCCATATGTGCTCACTGATACGCACCAGTATGATGCTCAGATCCACCTGACTCGGATCCTGTACATTTAAGTGAAGAAGCATAGCATGAGTACTTAAATAATATGTACCCAGTAAGTATCCCGTCTTATCTCGAAGAAGTAGAGACGAGAGGTCGACTTGATACTGACTAAGGTCAAGATAATATAATAATAATATGAAATATAACAACATAAGGATCTCCAATAATACAAGTTTAAAAGAAAAATCATATTCATGTTCTTAACCATAATTCAATTACCATTTTTCCCTTTTTCATATTAAACAAGTGATCGTGTCATGTCTAAACGTAAGCATATAAATCATGCGCAATCATGCCGAGGTCGACGGCCTGCTCCAATAGAAAATAAATTGTGCACTGCCGAGGATCGAGCGGCCTGAACCATAGATGCATCTATTCGCACCGAGGCGATCGGCCCAATCCATAATCATCAAGAAAAATATCAAGAATGCACATAAAGGCTTAATTATATACAAGGAAATTCCTATCAAGGCTCAACAAGCTCATATGTTCACTTTTCATTTCCTCAAGTCTCTAGCAAATCATAAATGATCATATTGGTAAATTAAAATAAGAAATATTCCCCAATTAGACATGATGTAGGTCCTAAACTACCTAAACAATTATCATTATAGTAGATACGCACGGACTCTCGTCACCTAGTGCGTACGTAGCCCCCGCATTTAACAATAATTACTCATTTATAATTCTGTGGGGACAATTCCCACTTACAAGATTAGAAAGGAGACTCACCTCTCTCCAAAGCGTACTTCCAATATCAAGAGCAAGCCCAAACTCTCAATTCGAAGCTGAACGAGCACAAACTAATTAAAAATAGAGTAAGAACTAGTCAATAAAGGCCTACAAGGTTTAATTCTAAACTATTTAAGTGATTTCCCAACCTTTCCCATGAGTTTCCTAAATTCCGACCCCGCGCCCACCTGCCCGAATTCCGAGATTTTTTGAAGGAAATTGTTCTCTATCACCTAAGGATCACAATATATGATTTTAGTTCATTACATGGTAAATTACATGATTAAATCTTAGTTTTATTAAAACCCTAGGTCTAGTTCTAACCCTTGATTTTTACTAAATTTTTATTATTTAATCTACCTAATATACATGTATTTAAGCTAAGGATAAAGGGAAATTACTTACCTTACCAAGCTATGTGGAAACCCTCTCTTGGAAGAACCTAAATCGCCTAAGTGAAGAGTGAAAGATGAGAGAAATAAGTTTGAGTTCGTATTAAATAAACCCTTCTGCCCCCAGCTATTTTCGCATATATTTCCGCTTCTGCGTAGCCCGCTTTTGTAGAATTTGGCCACTTCTGCGAATTTGGGAATTGGGGGCTTGACCGCTACTGTGGTCTGGGGGCTGCATAGGCGGAACCGCTTATGCAGTTTCTGGGTCTCTTCTGCGGTGCAGGGCCAATTGGGCTCGACCGCTTTTGCGGTCTGACTTCCGCTTAAGCTGAACCGCTTCTGCGGTTTACCTTGTCCGGCCACTTTTCCGCTTCTATGACTCATTGGCCGCATCTGCGGTCCAAGAACCGCAGATGCGGTTATGACAGAAGCAGCAACCTTCAGCCCCTTTTCAAGTTTCAAACTCACTCGAGCCTCGCTCGTTTGATGCTTGGGGCTCCCGTGCCCCGCCCGAACATACCGACAAGTCTAAAATCATGAGGCGGACCTACTCGAACCCTCGAAACCCTCAAAACAATGCTAAATTGAGGAATCGAACCACAAAACCAGTTGACATTGAACTTCAAGTTTTTAGTTTTCTTCCAACGGGTCAAAACGCCCTTAAACTACTCGGATTGACACCAAATTTCACGGGTTGGTCTTAACTGATATTTCAGACCTGTACCAAGTTTCAGAATCAAAATCCAAGCCCGGTAACTAGGAAAACAATGATTTCTTAGTTTATTTTAATCTTTAAAACTTCAATTTAATAATTTCATAGAAAAATTCATTACTCCGGCTAGGGACCTCGGAATTCGATTCCGGGCATACGCCCAGGTCCTATATTTTTCCACGGATCCTCCGGGATCGTCAAATCACAAATCCGAGTCCGTTTCCCAAGAAAGTTGACTGAATTCAAACTTGGGCTTTTTAGAGAAACTTAACGAAGCAATTGGACTTATTCTTACTCAAAACTCTTCCAACTTCCGAATTACCCATCCTCGCAAGTCATAAATTAGGTAAAGCAAGTGCGAGAAGTTTTATTTAAGGGAACAGGGTTCTAAAATGCAAAATGACCAGTCGGATCATTACATGTCATCGCCTTTCTATAAATATGGGGCTACTTTGTTGAACAAAAACTGTACGCATTTCATCTTCGTTCACTCTGATTCTTTCTTTTATTTACTTCTTTCCCTATGGTCCAAACCTGTGATCATAAGGTTGTATGGCAGAAACTTTACCAGTTACGCCAAGGCTCCCATTTTCAAAGCTTTGATTCGAAACAATGAGAGAAAGGCGCAGAATCCTTCCCACATCAGGAAATATGCGAACTTTATCCTACTGCTCATCTCTCTTAACTTCAACTAGGTGTGGCACTTCATTCCTTTTGCTTTTCATGGAATGAGGTGGCACTATCATCTACTAACTTTTGCATCCCTAATTGGAACAACGTCCCAAGGATGAACATTCTTGGATCGTGGCTGATGCATCTTGCAACCTTTATGGTTTTTCTTGTGATAGAAAGCGAAGCTACACCTTCTTGTCTTCGCTTCTAGTCTTTTTATTTTGCTATTGTTTTTTAACGAATTACAGCCCAAAATTTTAGTAGAGTGTTCAATCCCCGCTGCTGGAAATATAGTTACATTTATCGAAGTCTTTATGCGTCAAATCTCTTTGGGCACAAAGACATTTCCAAAGGTCAAATGGGGTACCCGGGAAGGAGGATCTCGAAGATGATCCAGTGCAATGTGTGCCAAAGAAGGGTGGCATGAATGTGGTGACAAATGACAACAATTAACTTATTCCCACTCGAAAAATTACTAGGTGGAGAGTTTGCATGGACTACCGGAAGCTGAACAAGGTGACCCGCAAGGATCACTTTTCGTTGCCATTTCTTGACCAAATGGTTGATCGCCTTGCGGGGCCTGCCTTTTATTGCTTTTTGGATGCATATTCAGGATACAATCAAATTTTGATAGCTCTGGAGGATCAGGAAAAGACAACCTTTACTTGTCCATATAGCACATTTGCTTTCTCTCGGATGCCATTCGGGTTGTGCAATGCCCTGGCGACTTTCTAACGATGCATGATGGCTATTTTCACTGATACAATGGAAGATATTTTGGAGCTATTTATGGATTATTTTAGTGTGGTTGGTGATTCATTTGAAGAGTGTTTGGGAAATCTGGATAGAGTTTTGGCCCGGTGTGAAGACACCAATCTTGTGCTAAATTGGGAAAAATGCCACTTCATGGTTGAAGAGGGCATAATGTTGGGCCATAAAATTTCAAAGCATGAGATTAAAGTAGACAAATCTAAGATAGAGGTGATTTCAAGGCTTCCTCCCACCACTTCTGTCAAGGGGGTGAGGAGTTTTCTTGGGCATGCGGGGTTCTACCGGCGGTTTATCAAGTACTTTTCGAAGGTAGTGAATCCTCTTTGCAAGTTTCTAGAAAAGGATACAGAGTTTGTGTTCGATGAGAGATGTATGGAAGCCTTTGAACTTTTTAAGCATAAGTTGACCACCACCTCGATCATTATCGCACCCAATTGGAGCTTGCCTTTCAAGCTCATATATGACACAAGTGATGTTGCAGTTGGGGCAGTGTTGGGTCAAAGAGTGAAAAAAATGTTTCATCCAGTGTACTATGCGAGCAAGACTATGAATGAGGCTCAAAGGAACTACACGGTAATGGACAAAGAATTGTTGGCTATTATGTTCGCCATGGAAAAATTTTGGCATTATCTTATGGGAGCCAAAGTCATAGTTCACACCGATCATGCCGCACTTAGGTATTTGATGACAAAGAAAGACTCCAAGGCAAGGTTGATGCGATGGGTGTTACTACTTCAAGAGTTTGAATTGGAGATAGTGGACCGGAAAGGTAGTGAAAACCAAGTGTCAAATCATTTGTCCCACTTGGAAGAGGAAGGAAGGTCGTGTGATGGCCTAGAGATCAATGATACATTCCCCGATGAGCAACTACTTTCTGTGACAATGTGTGATATGTCATAGTTTGCGGACATTGTTAATTTCCTTGTGATTGGAATCATCCCGTGTGAGCTCTCTTCTAACCAAAGGAAGAAGCTCAAATGGGACAGTCTGGACTTCTATTGGAACGAGCCATACTTGTTCAAGATTTGCACCGACGGAGTGATCCGGAGGGTGTGTACCTGAGGAGGAGCAATTTAGCATCCTAGAGGCTTATCATTCCTCCCCCTATGGTGGCCATCATGGTGGGGCGAGGATGGCTTCGAAAGTTCTAAGTTGTGGTTTTTATTGGCCAACCTTGTTCAAAGATGCAAGTGATCTAGTAAAAAGGTGTGATCAATGTCAATGAGCAGGCGGGGTTTCCAAGAAAGATGAGATGCCTCTAAACACGATTCTTGAAGTTGATATCTTTGATGTATGGGGTATCAATTTTATAGGCCCTTTTGTAAGATCATGTGACAACACTTACATTCTTGTAACGGTTGATTATGTAAAAATAGTACGGTATAGCCAGTTTTCGGACGGGTCATTCAAAAATAGCCAGCGTTTACCAAGTCAATGAAAAATAGCCACTATTTTGCTGCAATAGAGACCGGTCCAGCATAATATACTGGAGTTCGGTGCACCTGTGTATGAACTCCAACATATTATGCTGGACCGGTATACTTTGTAGGCTCCAGTATAATATACTGGAGACTGGAGCACCAGTGCTCTAAACTCCAGTATATTATACTGGACCATTATACTTGTTGGAACTCCAGTATATTATGCTAGAGTTCTAGTGTACTTATGCTGGAACTCCATCATATTATGCTGGAGTTCTAGCATACTTATCCTGGAACTCCAGTATAATATGCTGGAGTTTAAGTATACTTATGCTGGAACTCCGGCATAATATACTGGAGTATTTTCCGGGTTTTGAACAGTATTTTCGCTCAGATTTATCTTTACATAAAAAGTGGCTAAATTTTGGTTACTTTTGAAATTGGGCTATTTCCAATTGTAAATCTGGCTATTTTTGAATTTCTCCCGTTGATTATGTGTCAAAATGGGTTGAGGTTGTGGCCTCGCCCAACAATGAAGCTAGGAGTGTGGTGGCATTTCTAAACAAGAGCATTTTCACAAGGTTTGGTACACCTCGGGCAATTATTAGTGATGGAGGATCGCATTTTTGTAATAGAGATTTTAATGCCTTGCTTTCCAAGTATGGTGTCAATCACAAAGTGTCTACGCGTTATCATCCTCAAGCAAGTGGCCACGCTGAAGTGTCCAACAGGGAGATCAAGAGAATTTTGTCCAAAACTATCAATGCCAATAGGACCGATTGGTCTAAAAAGTTAGATGATGCTCTATGGGCTTACTGGACCACTTACAAGACCCTAATTGGTATGTTGCCATACCGATTGGTGTCCGGAAAAGAATTTCATTTACCAGTGGAGTTGGAGTATAAGGCTATGTGGGCCTTAAAAAAGTTGAATCTTAATTGGGACATAGCTGCTAATCTTCGGGTGGAGAAACTCAATGAGCTTGACGAATTTAGGTTCCATGCCTACTCTAGTCGTCCCTGTATAAGGATAAGATGAAATATCTTCATGACAAATACACACGGGGCAAAGAGTTCAAGGCGGGAGATTTGGTGCTCTTATTCGATTCTCGACTATGGTTGTTCCCGGGAAAGCTGAAATCAAAGTGACCATTTGAAGTAGTGTGTGTGACCCCGTTTGGTGCTCTTGATTTGAAGAACAAAAGTGGGAAAGTTTTTAGAGTGAATGGGCATAGAGTCAAGCACTATTTGGGGAAGTTTGATGATAGCCATGTGGTGGCTGTTATTCAGTTCAAATGATTGGATGGTAACATGTGTCGTGTCGCCGACGTTAAATTAGGCATTTCTTGGGAGGCAACCCATGTGTTTTTCATTCTTGTTTTTATTTGATTTTCATTGTAGTGTAGGATTGATTTTTGGGCTAACTGGTTGTGAGATGTTACAGGATTGAGTTGGTGCAGTGCAAGACATAATTGAAAAAATACACAGGTCTCTGAAGTTTCCAGTGCGGCCGCACTACCATTTTGTGCGGACCACACTGGTAAAGGTGATGAGAGGACTCTCTAAAGTTCGCCACCGCGACTGTAGTTGATTTTGTGCAGTTCACGGTGGACCACTGCGGTTACGGTCCATTTTGTGCGGACCGCAGTGGATTGTTAATTTGAACTGGAACGAAACACCCCAGTGCAGACCATAGTCCATTTTGTGCGGTCCGTACTGGTAGGTGAGAATGGGCCCCAGGCTTTTCTATAAATAGACCCCGAGGGCTTCCTTTTATTCCTTTCTCAAACTTGAATCTCATAGAGTATAATCATTGTTCACTACCCTTACTTGCTCGTAATTACTTATTGGAACTTATTTGCTTCAATTCATCTCATAATCTAGTACCATAATTCCCTTTTTTACTTGCTTAATTTTTTGAATTTCATTTAATTTTCATTTTTCTTACCTTCTGTGAGCACGTGATTTTTGCCCTATATATGAATTATTCTCAAATTTCAAACAAAAAAGACTTTTCCTTATTTTTATAATTTTTGTGAATTTTGGTGTTATTTTCTGTTAATTATTTGTATTTTATTTGTGCATTTTAATTCATATGAAAAAATATAAAAAAAATAATAATACGCATGATATTTGTATTTAGGATCTAATTTAGCATTTCAGGACTAATCAGCAGTTACACTAAGTCAAAAATAAGAGTAAAATAACAAAAATAGTTTCTTTTATATTTTTTGGTTTAGTCTTCTTTTTAAGATGGGATTTATGTTTATTTTAGATATTAATGAGTGCAATTAAATCAGGCCTTTTAGTTTTAATTTTGTATCAAATAAAATCAAGGGAAAAAGGGAAAAGAGAAAATGAAAATGATTTGAACAAGTAATTGAAATAATAAAAAGAAAAAAAAAAGAACAATCAGGCTGCCAGTTTTGGACTGGAATCGAGCCCAATTCCTCAGACCCGTCCCAATAGCTTTACCCACCCCCAAGTCAGCCCAAAATGCCCCAATACCCGGTCCAGTGCCCCGTAAACCTAAAAACGACGTCGTTTCGAGTCGTTGAATCTAAGCCATCCATTCCTCATGATCCTACGACCCTTATCAACCCAAACAATTAAATATAATTGTCCACAAACCCTAAAAACATCGGTCTCTTTCTCGTACACTTCCCTGTATCTTCGCCTCCACCACCACTCTCCGTCCTAACGTCGCCGGCCGGAAATCGCCGCCAGCGGCGGCCAACTTCCAAATCGCCTCAAAATTTGTCCAGTTCTTCTCCTCGCTCCCCTCTATCCAAATCCACCATCAATTTTCCCTAAAACCCACCCTAGGTCGAATATCAAATCATAGAATTTCTGACCAAAACACCACCTTGGCCAAACACCACCAAATTTACATCATGCGACCGCCTCCGTGTCCTCTAACAAACTCCCAAGGCCTTGACCCTCGAATATGGCTGGAACTTCTCGAATTTTGATTTGAAGTTTTCCGGCCAAAACCCTAATTGCCCCAAATCACCCCAAATTGATACTATAGGGTCCTCGGGCTTCCCTCATAAGGTTTTATCATCAATAGAGCCCAAATGTCACCAGAAGTGGGCGAATTGAAAATATTGACAGACCGGAGTCTCAAAGTGAGTGAGTTTTATTCTTAGTTTTAATTTTTGTTCAATTCCTTGTTAATTCTGTTCGGTTTTATTCGTATGATTGGTACCTGTTTTTGGTCACATTTTACTCCGGATTATTGGTTTCCATTTTTATTAATGTTGTGTCTCACTTTCATTTTTTTTAATCGTTGACGCTGAATCATGTTTTAATTCATGTGTTTTAGTTTGTTTAGCTCAAGTCTAGTTTAGTAGTTCGTGGTTTAAGTTTTAGTTTGAATTTTTGTCTAGACTTGGTTAATGGTAATCCCGTTAGGTTAAGCTTTGTTCGTAATTGAATTTAGTCGTGTGAATTAATCCCATGTTCAGGTTTCCTGATTAGTTAGTAATTTGAGTTTGTTTTTCTTAAGTTTGTCATTAGTTCATTCCATTCTGATTTTTGCTTATGTGTTCTGATTTGCTTTGGTTGATTCTGATTGTTTATTTGAGCTTAATTGGTTTTAATTCCTAATTTTAATTTAATGGTAGTTTAAGTCTCTGTTAATTTGTTTGTGTTGTAGTTTTAATCAGGGAAGAAGGGTTTGGGGTCAACTAGCATAGAGTTTGTAATTTTAGGTTGGATTAAGGGGTAACTTAGTTATTTAGGATAGGGAATCTTGCAAGTGGTTGAAGTAGAACCTCCTAGAAGCTTATGGGTGAGGATTTTAAGAGAAATTCACAAGATAGTTGTACTAACTTGAATGACAAGTCAGAAAATAGAAGGTTAAATAGAAATAAAGAGAGGGACTACTTTGTAAAAGTTAAAATCTGAAACTCCCTCATTTGTGCCTATAAAAAGGGCATTCCCATGCCTTGAAAGAAAAAAATAGTTTTTGGAGTTCTAAAATTCCCCTCCCCCCACAAAAAGGTGTTCTACAAGCCCCTGATCTGACTTTAAATTTCAAATTTCCAAAAAGCCAAATCTACAATTCTATAGTTCCTTGTAGTCTCAATTATTCAAAAATCCAAAAACAAACAAAAGTACAATAGAAAATTAAAAAAAAAGCACTGTTACATTGATTTTCTGGGTTAATTTTGATTTCTAGGCATTGATTCTCTTCTCTTCTAGTTGCTGAAGCTTTTCTGAAGTATACTTGGGTTCAGTTGAGTCTGTTTTGGGTTAAAATTGATGCTGTAAAATCTCCAGTCCATTCTTGGGTATTTTTGAAGCTGTGTTGGTTCTAAATTATCACTGTTGCTGTTGCTTAACTTCGCTATTTGAGTTCCGGTTGCTGCTCCTGCTATCTATTGCTACTGATCATTCTCCTTTTTTCTATTTTATTGTACTTCAGGTACACATTTCTGAATTCACTTCGATGTAATTGTGAATTGGAGTTGAAACAAAAATGTTCATTAGATCTATGTGTGAAGAATGCTTTCTGCTATTTTTAGTTTGTAGTTAACTAGCTGTTTATAGTCGTTTGATTAGCCTTTATTGGTATTACATGGACAATAGGTATACGGATTATATAAATAGGATTGTTGTTAAGCTGAATTGATTGTTTAGACCGTATAGAACTGTTTATCACAATTGTGTAGTGTAATTCAATTTCAGTTGGCTTTGAACACTGTTTAGAATTTCTATCACAAATGCTTAAGTTCTGTAATTAAACAATGGACTGTTAGACCCTATGAACTTTGTGTTGATTAATTGTATGGCTGTGATTTCAGTTTTAGCCTAGTTAATGTTAGTGACTCACTGCACAAGTTAGAACTTAAGTTTAAGTTTAGAACATGAAGTTTCAAATTCAATAATTCCATATGTACTGACAGCTTAGTTACATTGTTGGTTTTTTTCGTCTAATTAACTTCGTAATTGCGAGTTTGCACTCGAATGGCCTTAATTCAGTAGTAGGAAATAACTGATTAGTTAAGTTCAAATCAAGAATTAAAAGCATCATTGGAATACAGATGGATTAACTATTAGGTTTTTCATTATGTTAGTTCATATATTAGATTAAATAATAGTGGTAGTTGATGTTAATTGATTCGAACAGTATAATTTTTGGGTTCGCATATTCGTGTTCGTAAGTTGGTAACCACATTGGCATGCTGATAAACTGTTCTCACCCATAGTTGTTAATTGCTTTGAGTAAGTAGGGTGGTTCCATTTGAGCTTGGCAAAGCTTGGACTGTCCAGGCTGTGAAGAGGGGACTCAATAGGCCCAAAGTTAATTTGCTCTTAGGTATCTAGATGATTATTGGCCCAGGCAGTCCGGTTTTGGTGCAAATAAAATCTGGGCCTGCCGCCCTACCTATTGGGCCGATGTCATTGGCTGAATTTCAGTCCTTTGGTCCTAAAATTGTTAGGTTCGGATAAAATCATTAATTAATTAGGACTTTTTATTTTATTATTAGAGACAAATAAAAATAGAAAATCATAGTTGCTTTAGGTTTACCTTTTAAATAATAAATGAGATGAGCCTCGCTAAACAAAATACATAAAATGCGGGGTCCTCAATAATTGCTATATAAAAATACTTAGAATTCGGGAGGACCATTTAACGAATTTTACGGTCTTCCCCAATGATATTAAACGCGTAGTTGCTTTAGGCGTGTATTTTAATAATATTACCTTCCTAAGTACGGGTGCACATTTAGGTGACCCAAATCTTAATCTCAACGGAGTCAAAGTGTGTTGAAAACCACGGGTGCACTGGTGCGATGTGGTTCAAGACGCATTTTCACGATGTTGCAATTCTTGTTAAAAAAATAATAAAAAAAGTGAAAGCGGTTTACTAATAAAAGGCACATAAGTTAGAACATGTTTTGAAATCAGATAAAATCAAATACAATAGTTGAGCGACCGTGCTAGAACCACGGAATTTGGGAGTGCCTAATCCCTTCTCTCGGGTTAACAGAATTCCTTACTCAGATTTTTGGTTCGCTATTGTAATACAGAGTCAAACCTTTTCCTCGGTTCGGGATTCAACCGGTGACTTGGGACACCATTAATCTCCCAAGTGGCGACTCTAAAATTTAATAATAAATCCCGTTCCGATTGTCCTTTAAGTGGAAAAACTCCTGTACACCCTCCCGGGGGTGTAGTAGTGAAAAAGGAGGTGTGACAGCTTTGGCGACTCTGCTGGGGACACAAACCTAGAACTTCGGTTCAGGGTTCAGAATTCGAGCTCAGAATAATTGTTGTATTTGGTCATATCTGATTTTCCTACATGTTTCATGCTTAATGTGCTAAATGTTTACCGCTTTGATACTATATGATTTGTATATAAACTGTGCCGAAAATCCTTCTCTTCTCACCTCCGGGGATGTACTTACTGGTTGAGAATCCCTTTTCTGTTAGTGTTAATACCTTGAAATAAGAAAGAGGCCGGACAAGTTACTAAGCCGGATGGCCTTTTGGTTCCCGCTACGTAGCCCTCTCCTCGACTCAAGTTGCCCGCTTGGGTACACATTCTAGAACATATACCCAGGTTTTGGACCTAGAATAACTCAGCCTCATGCTGGATCCCTCGTAGGAACGCTTATCTGCATCACGTGCATTATGACTTAGGGGACTCAACACAGGGGTTGGGTCCGTCTAGGACAGGTAACCGGAAATGAAATGACCACCATGATGCATTTTACGTGTTGCATTTATTTGTCTCGGACCCGCATGCTGACTGGCTTTTGAACATCGAGAATTTTGTGAAATTGAGAAAAAGAAAAAAAGAGAGAAATAGCAGTATAAAGAATTAATTGTTTAGTTTTAGAAAAGCCGATGCCCAAATACTGTCGAAACTCTGTCGAAATTTCAAAAAAAATGAAAAAAAAATGGAAATATTTTGTTTTCAATAGTTTGTTTTACTAAAAGCAAGAAAAAAAAAGAAAAAAGAGTCGTTATTTTGTCTTGTTTCAAAAAGAGTTTGTCTTGCCATGAAAAATAAAAATGAAAAAAAAGAGTCTTGTTTCTTTTTATAGTTTTTTTTTAGTTTATTTGTTTATGAAATTCAAAAAATGAAAATGAAAAAGAGTCTTGCTTTTGAAAGTAGTTTTGTTATTTGCTTATGAAATGCCAAAAATGAAAAAAAATCTTGTTTTAAAATAGTTCGTTAATTCGCCCGAACTACGCTGGTTTGATTCTCACTGGATGTGAGATACGTAGGTAACCCTCATCGGGTCCAACCACCCCTTTTGCAAAAATAGCCAAAAATACCAAAATTTTAATTTTTATCCAATAAGTCGGGTGACGCCATTCTTGTTGAAAAATAAGCCGAATGTCACCAAAAAGGACGACAGAAGGCTGTTTTTGCAAGAACAGCCACTCTGAGTCATTTTAAACGGTTTGCAGGCACAACCTTGAAATCTTCACCAGAAGTGCTGAAAGGCCGTATTTGCAAAATCGGATTTGTTTGAAATTAGAAATTTGAATAAAAA
>MU784715.1:62007-89186 GCA_026770625.1 Nicotiana glauca
TGCCAGATAGTGCCCAAGGACGATGATCTTAGTTTGCAAGTGGTTGAGATTGGCCCCGATGGCCAATTTCCTGAAGCAAAGGTTTGCCAGGTTTGGAGCGAATGTCAATATTTAGCGGCAAATACTTGCATCCGAGATCGAGCCAAAGGAGAAGTGTCACCTGATTATCAGGCTTGGTATAGAAGGGACGTTGCATTCGGAAGACCGGCCAAAAGACCTTACCTCCAGGAGTTTGCCGAATCGTCGCAAGAGCAGTGGGCCTGGTTAGACAAAGAAAATGCGTATAGGGCAAAAATAGGCGAGTTGGAAAAACAGGTCCAAGATCTTAGGTTTGAAAATAGTGTGCAAGCTGCGGCTGACGAGGGCGAGAAAAGGAAATTGGCCAAAGAAAATGAAACGTTACGAGCCCAAATTCAGAAAATGAAGATAGCAGCCGAAACCCCTGCTAGGAATGCCAAAGATGCAAAGCTTATAGAAAATTTAAGGCAAAAAGTAAATGATTACAGTTTCGACCTCAACAAAGAAAAAAGGGAATTAGCTGGGGTTCGAAGACAGTTGGATAAAAATGCAGAAGAACGAGCCCGCATGATTCAGGAGCTGAGAGAAGAACATGACAATGAGGTTGCGGGATTGAGGAAAAAGGTCATTACCGCAGAAAACAAAATGATCAAACAAACAAAAGAGTTCAACGTTGAAAGAGAGCACTGTTATACAACATTAGCACAATTAGAAATGGACCTGCAATAACTCCAGGAGAGAAATCAGCAGACTTTGGAGGCCAGGGCCGAACAGATAGGGAGATTGCTTCAGGATAAAGGCATAATTAGAGAAAGAATCCTATCTATTGCTCACCACATCACCAGAAAATGCCAAATGTGTGAGAATATGACTCAGACTACTTTCTTTGCCTCAGTGATGATATTTGTGAAACAGATAATGAGTGACCTAGACAGACTCCAAGGGGAACTTGCACATAGGCCCCCGGCGAGACCGAACGATGTTCCGCGGGCACCAGGAGCTTTGATGTATTCATGATTGTCATTAGAGTTTATATTTCATTTTTACTAGAGTGTATCCGTTATTTGAGTTTGTATTTTCATTTTGAAGTAGAATAGTTGTTGATGGAGTTTGTTGCCCGTATATCATTTAGAGTCTGTTAGTTATTTTCGTGCGTCAGTCTTGAGTCCTTGTATTTGAAATGCTTGTTATTAGTAAAATTGAAAATTCCTAAAACATTTTGTTTCTATCTTACATTTATTACATTTGATTTGATTCAGGCATGAGCACGATGCGTAGGCAATCCCTGTAGGATCCGACCATAGCCATATGAAAAAGGAAAATACAGTAAGAATAAAAAACTAAAATGAAAAGAAGAGCGGAGCAATAAAAGAAAATGGGAGAGAAAAAAGAAAAACAAAAGAGAAGGGAAAATCTGCAACAAAGAAATAATGACAAAATAAAAGAAACAAGGCAAGGATAAAAGAAATATGTCACAGTCAAAGCCGGAATGATGCAAGCGGTCGAGTAAATGCATGCTAGAAATCGTTAACTGCCTAGGTGCATTCATGCCCCAAATATGCGGTTATCTATTTGATTAATGCCCTAACCGCTAATAATATTGTTGTTGATGATGAGTCCAGGCAAGTGGTTCAGTTGACTGGCATTCTGGCAACCCACCCATACAACACCCGCTCTAAAGATAAGTCAAAAATGGTTAACCAAGAGTTAGAAGCAAGCATCGTCGACCAATCTAGGGAGGAAGAAGTTGTGGATGTCAACGCCATGAAAGAGGAGATGTATATATTGAAGCAACAAATGGTCGAAATGTACTAGGCTTAGGCAAAGGGACACCCACTACCAGCTTACCCTGCCAACCCTACCTACATCCCACCATTAGCTCAGGCACAAGATCCTCCTACGGTTAATTCCTCTCCGGCCTACCCTACTTACCAGCAATACTACGCAACTACTCCCCAAACACCACCACCTCCCCCACCCAAGCAAATCCCATGCCCTCCACCTCCAACCACTCCCGTATTTGTGGCTCCTCCACCCGTCACATTACAGAGATCTTCTAGTGAACCCCTGTTTCAAACTCAGGAAACCCACTACTACCCACCGGAACCCACCTTCAAACCGCCAGAACCATATCCTTATACTCCCTGTCTTGATATTTCAACTGAAGAAGAGAAGCCTTCTAAAAACCCTGAGCAGGAAGAGATGATACGAAAGGTGAAAAGCTTGGAACAATTGTTCAGAAATATGCAAGGTTTAGGAGGACAAGTGAGTGTCGCTTACAAGAACTTGTGCTTATTTCCCGACGTCCAATTGCTTGCAGGATTCAAGTTACCAAAGTTTGATATGTATGATGGATATGGTGACCCAGTAGTCCATCTAGTCAAAGTCTCAGTGGTGCTGCTTTGGAATGGTATACACGGCAAGATCACGCTCGATGGTACACCTAGGATGATTTGGCCCAAGCATTCATAGGCCATTTTCAGTACAACTTAGAGATCGTCCCAGACCGGTTGTCACTGACCAAAATTGAGAAGAAGCCAGGGGAAAGTTTCAGAGAGTATGGTTAGGTGGAGAGAACAGGCCGCCAGAGTTGATCATCCAATGAAGGAAAGCGAAATGGTTGATTATTTTCTGCAGGCTTTGGAGCCTACTTACTATGGTCATCTGGTGTCAGCAGTGGGAAAATCTTTTAGTGAGGTAGTGAAAATGGGAAGTATGGTGGAAGAAGGTCTCAAGACTAACAAGATTATGAGTTATTCAACAATTAAAGCAACTACCCAGGCCATCCAGAGCGGCACTGGAGGAGTTTTGGGAAAGAAGAAAAAGGAAGATGTTACAGTAGTAGAATCAAGAGCTTGGTCCAGGGGTCCATCACCATATTATCATCAACCATGCACCCATCCCCAAACTTACCCACACAGCCCATATGGCCCGCCACAACACTACTATCCACCTCCAGTTCCCTACTTCTCTGTCCACCACGCCCAAACATACCCTCAACCTCAAGCACCATGGCGTGCACCCACCCCACAAAATACCTACCAGACTCAAAACACATACCCACCTTTGAGAGCCTACAAAAACCCCACTGTACCCGGTTTTCGACCCAACCCTGCTGCCAAGAATGATAGGTTGCAAAAGAAGAAGACTTTCACTCCGTTAGAAGAATCTTATACCAGTTTATTTCACAGATTGAGACAGTTGGGCATGTTAAATCCAATTGAACCCAAATTGCCAAATCCTCCCCAAGGAACCTGGACCACTCAGTGAATTGTGAGTATTGCTCAAGTGCCCCAGGGAATGATACAGAGAAGTGCTGGCATTTGAAGACGACCATCCAGGAGCTCATTGATACCCGTCGGATTGAAGTACAGGCTCCGTAGATGCCTAATATCACTCAGAATCCATTACCCACCCATCATAAGACTCATATGATCGAGTTAGTGCAAAAAGGGGAATGCAAGAAGCCTTCACAGACTATAATGATGATCAGGGCCAGTGAGAGCAAAGAAAATGAGAAATTAGTCAGTGAAAAGGCATTGGTCACAGTAGAACAGACAGTCAGCAAAGAAGTGATGGCAGTAAAACAGGAACCTGTTAATGTATCAGGAGCCGTTGTTAATCCTATTGTGATTGTAAAGGGTGCTCGCACATAGCCGGTTATCATCAAACCGGTGACTCAGTTACCAATGGTTAGTGAAAAGGCTATCCCATGGAACTATGACCGAGTGACTGTGACGTACAAGGGGAAGGAAGTTAAAGAAGAAGTTTGTGAAACTCATGGACTGAATCGTTCAGGGAGATGCTTTGCCCCTAAAGAGCTGAGAAAGGTTAAAGCAGCCAAAGACAATCCAACATCAGTAAAAAGGGCCGTAACTGAAGAAGAGGCTGAATAATTCTTAAAGAAGATGAAGGCGCAAGATTATTCTATTATAGAACAACTGAGGAAAATTCCAGCACAGATTTCACTGCTGTCTCTATTGATTCATTCAGACGAGCATCGCCGGGCGTTGATGAAGATTCTAAATAAAGCCCATGTTCTGGATAAGATCTCTATAAATCATCTAGAGAAGATAGCGAACAAGATTTTCGAGGTCAACAGGGTTACATTTTCTGATGATGAGTTGCCTTTGGAGGGCACTGAGCATAATAGGGCACTTTACCTCACTGTGAAGTATGAAGACTGTAGTTACTCGAGTATTGATTGACAACGGGTCTAGAGCAAACATTTTCCCTCTTTCCACCCTGGAAAAGTTAAAAGTGGACAGTGAGAGAATCCAGAAGAATAGCATCTGCGTGCGAGGATTTGATGGAAGGGGAAAGGACACGGTCGGGGACATCGTGTTATAACTGATAATAGGACCAGTTGAATTCATAATGGAGTTCCAAGTGCTCGACGTGGCTGTTTCCTACAATCTCTTATTGGGTCGTCTCTGGATTCATGCCGCAAAAGCTGTGCCGTCTACCTTGCATTAGATGGTCAAATTCGAATTGGACCGACAGGAAATTATTGTGCATGGAGAGGATAATTCATGTAATACCATTATGCCTTTTGATGAAGCTGAGGATGACAAAGGTCCATGGGTTTACCAAATCTTGGACACAGTGTCAGTTGCCAAAATTTTGGAAGGAGAATGTATTCCTAGGCCCAGAGTAGCTGCTGCATCTTTCATGGTAGCTTCAAAAATGATAAAGAATGGATTTTTACCTATAAAATGCTTGGGTGCCTCGTTATAGGGCATCATACAGCCGGTATCTCTTCCTGGAAACTTGGATACTTTCGGGTTAGGCTTTAAGCCCACTACTGCTGACATAAGGCTAGCTAAGCAGATGAAAAAGAGAGCATGGACTCTTCTAAAACCCATACCCCGCTTATCCCGTTCCTTTGTCCGGCCTGTTACTAAGAGGCGCCCAGCAACGGTAATGCTTCATTCTATAATGATGGAACCCGACAAGGAGCTAATGGAAAAGTTTGAAAAGCTGTTTAATGAGGTGAATATGGTGGAGGCAGGCAAAGGTCCAAGCAAAACAGATGTGCAGTTCGTGGGGGCCCGTGCCAAGCTTAATAATTGGGAAGCTACTCCTCTTCCTACCCGGAGGGAGTCGTGGTAGTTAGTTTTGATTTTCCTTTCAGTTTAATCTGGATTATTTCCAAGGTTGTAATTCGGATGCTATGTTCCGTCCGTTTGGATGAGTTAAACCTTGTTATCTTACAATTTTAATGAAATGCAATTTCCTCTCTTTTTCATTCCTGATAGCCTTTATTTTGTCTTTTTTTTTCTTGTACAATCCCTTTTATGCTGGTATCACTGATGTTTCATGCATGCGGAGTCTTCGTCCTAGTCTTGATTACCAATCTAACTCCGAAATAATAATACAAGAAATTGAGTGTGATGACGAGGTAGAATATGATGATGGGGAAGCCTTTGAAGAAATCAGTAAAGAATTAAGTCAATTTGAGGAAAAACCCAAACCTAACTTGAACAATACAGAGGCAGTCAATTTAGGGGATCAGGAGAATGTTCGGGAAACAAAAATAAGTGTCCATTTAGAAACTCCGCTCAGGGATGAAATAATCAAAGCATTGCTTGATTACAAAGATGTTTTTGCATGGTCATATGACGATATGCCGGGTTTAAGTACCGATTTGGTGGTCCACAAATTGCCCACTGACCCAGCATACCCTCCTGTCAAGCAGAAGTTGAGGAAATTCAAAACAGATATCAGTGTGAAAATCAAAGAAGAGGTCACCAAGCAGTTTAATGCGAAGGTCCTCCGGGTCACCCGGTATCCACCTGGTTAGCTAATGTTGTGCCTGTACCAAAGAAGGATGGGAAGACCAGAGTGTGCATTGATTACCGTGATCTCAATAAGGCGAGTCCAAAAGACAACTTATCACTGCCAAACATTCATATATTGATTGACAAGTGTGCCAAACATGAGATTGGTTCCTTCGTGGATTGTTATGCAGGTTATCATCAGATTTTGATGGATGAGGAAGATGCGGAAAAGACGACATTCATCACGCCTTAGGGAACGTATTGTTATAGGGTCATGTCATTCGGGTTGAAGAACGCAGGGGCAATATATATGAGGGCAATGACCACCATGTTCCATGATATGATACATCGGGAAATCGAAGTCTATGTAGATGACATGATTATAAAGTCGAGAAAGCAGTGTGATCATGTCAAAGACCCGAGGAAGTTTTTCCAGAGACTCTGTAGGTATAACCTCAAACTTAATCCAGCAAAGTGTGCATTTGGAGTTTCGTCGGGGAAGTTATTGGGGTTCGTGGTAAGTCGACGCGGTATTGAGTTAAACCCGTCCAAAATCAAAGCCATTTAGGAGTTACCACTGCCAAGAAGCAAGAAAGAGGTGATGAGTTTGCTCGGCAGGTTGAATTATATCAGCAGGTTCATTGCCCAGCTTACGATGACTTGCGAGCCTATCTTTAATCTGCTAAAGAAAGATGTTGCGGTCAGATGGACGGATGAATGTCAGGAAGCATTTGACAAGATTAAGGAATATTTGGCCAATCCACCTATGTTGGTTCCGCCAGAGATGGGAAGACCCTTGATACTCTATCTGACAGTTTTGGATAACTCTTTTGGCTGTGTATTGGGACAGCATGACGTCACAGAAAAGAAAGAGCAGGCGATTTACTACCTCGGCAAGAAGTTCACATCTTATGAGGTAAAGTACACTCAGCTCGAAAGGACGTGTTGTGCTTTAACCTGGGTAGCGCAGAAATTGAAACATTACTTGTCATCATATACCACCTATCTCATCTCGAGGTTGGACCCATTGAAGTATATTTTTCAGAAGTCTATGCCCACAAGAAGGCTCGCAAAGTGGCAAATCCTGCTTACGGAATTTGACATTGTCTACGTAACTCAGACCGCAATGAAGGCACAAGCAGTGGCTGATCATCTAGCCGAGAACCCAGTTGATGATGAATATAAACCTTTGAAGACATACTTCCCTGATGAGGAAACAATGCATGTTGAGGAATTAGAGCAAGTCGAAAAGCCAGGGTGGAAGTTGTTTTTTGATGGGGCTGCCAATACCAAAGGCGTTGGGATAGGAGCAGTACTTATTTCTGAGACAGGGCAACACTACCCTGTTACAACTCAACTTCGCTTTTACTGCACCAATAACATGGCTGAATACGAAGAATGTATCTTGGGTTTGAGGTTGGCTATAGACATGGGTGTCCAGGAGATCTTGGTCATGGGCGACTCGGATCTTTTGGTACATCAGATTCAGGGAGAATGGGAGACGCGAGATTTAAAGCTTATACCGTATCGACAATGTTTGCATGAACTTTGTCAACGGTTTCAGTTGATAGACTTCAGGCATATCCCAAGGATTCATAATGAAGTTGCTGACGCTTTGGCCACTTTGGCATCGATGTTGAATCATCCAGATAAGGCATACGTGGACCCGTTTGTAGATTCAGGTTCAAGATCAGCATGCCTATTGTAACATGGTGGAGGAAGAGCTTGATGGTGAGCTGTGTTTTCATGATATCAAAGAATACCTCAGGATGGGAGTATATCCGGCATAGGCCACCGGAGATCAAAAGAGAGCCATTAGACATTTGGCAAGCGAATTTTTCTTCAGTGGAGGAGTGTTGTACAAAAGAACTCCAGATCTTGGTTTATTGAGGTGCATGGATGCTAAACAGGCTACAACTATCATAACCGAGGTACATGCGGGAGTTTGTAGACCTCATATGAGTGGATATGTATTGGCTAAGAAGATTCTCCGAGCAGGGTATTATTGGCTTACTATGGAATGGGATTGTATCAGTTTCATGCGCAAGTGTCATCAGTGCCAAGTACACAGAGATTTGATACACTTTCCACCGTCTGAATTACATACAATGTTGGCACCATGGCCTTTCGTTGCTTGGGGAATGGATGTCATTGGGCCGATCGAGCCAGCGACATCAAATAGGCACAGGTTTATTCTGGTAGCCATTGATTATTTCACTAAGTGGGTTGAGGCAAAAACTTTCAAATCGGTAACCAAGAAGGCAGTGGTCGATTTTGTGCATTCGAATATCATTTGTCGATTCGGAATCCCGAAGGTAATTATCACAGATAACGGTGCCAATCTCAATTGCCATCTGATGGCGGAGACATGTCAGCAGTTTAAAATCACGCACTACAATTCCACCCCATATCGTCCTAAGGCTAATGGAGCAGTCGAGGCAGCTAACAAGAACATCAAGAAGATACTTCGGAAAATGGTGGAAGGGTCCAGGCAATGGCACGAGAAGTTACCTTTTGCCCTATTAGGCTATCACACTACTGTTCGCACTTCAGTAGGGGCGACTCCTTATTCATTGGTATATGGAACGGAAGCAGTAATACCCGCAGAGGTTGAAATACCATCCCTTAGGATTATCGCCGAGGCGGAAATTGACGATGCCGAATGGGTCAAGGCCCGATTGGAGCAACTGAGCTTGATTGATGAAAAGAGATTAGCAGCAGTATGTCACGGACAATTGTACCAACAGAGAATGGCGAGAGCGTATAACAAGAAAGTGCGTCCACGGAAGTTTGAAGTAGGGCAATTGGTTCTAAGGCGTATCTTACCTCATTGGGCCGAAGCAAAAGGAAAGTTCGCCCCCAACTAGCAGGGGCCATTTGTTGTAACTCGAGTGTTGTCCAATGGTGCATTGTATCTAACAGATGTGGAAGGAAATGTGTAGAAATGGCTATCAACTCTGATGCAGTCAAGAGATACTATGTATGATTTCTTTATCTAAATGTACCTAAATGTATTTGGCATGTTTTGATATTGAAATGACGAAGGAATTTTGTTTTGATATCCAAACACTTTATCCTTTGTTATCCCTTTGAGCCTTATTCTATTTTCTTTCGTACCACTTTTTCGGAATCAATGATAAAACTCGTAAGCCCGAGCGAGGGAAGTGAGCGGAGAAACAAGAAAAAAATAGTGAAAGGAAAGTGAAAGAAAAGAAGAGAAAAGAAAAAGAAAGAAAAGAAAAGAAAAAGCAAAAAGAGAAATGAAAAAGAAAAGAAAAGGAAAAAGAAGGAAAAGAAAAGAATGAAAAGAAAGGAATTGGAAGAAAGATCGCAACAAATGTAGTCACCCGAACTACGTTTGACTTGATCTCGAAAGAGTACGTAGGCAGCCTCTCCTTGAGGTTCAGTCACAATAAAATAAAATTCCAAAAGTCCCCAAGAAAGGAACTGCGGCAGAAGTTGTGGTCGTTATGAGAAACCTGATTCCGAAAGTTGTAATTTTGAACCCATGATTGAATTATTTTGAGCCTCTATACCCTTCTTTCTACGCCCACCTGGAAAATAAGGGAAGTACAATTCAATTTTAGCCTTTAATTTTTAATATTTGATAACATGCTGTACCCAGTGACCAAACTGGGGCAGAAAATTTTCTTTGTTTGTCTATTTTGTTGCAGTCAGGAGCCCACCTGGAGAATAAGGGAATACTTTTTAAGCATTGCAGTCAGGAGCCCACCTGGAGAACAAGGGAATAATTTTCAAGCGTCAGCAATCAGGAGCCCGCCTGGAGAATAGAGGCACATATTTCAAATTATAGCAGTCAAGCATCACTCAGAGGAATGGCAAAGCCACGCCAATCACAATTCAAGGCAACAACACAAGAATTCCATTGGACGAATACAAGTTCAAGGCAACACAAGATCAAGTTTGAAGACATAGATAGGACTATTCCTGTAATTCATAGATTATAGCTTAGGCTAGCTTCTTTTTTCTTTTGACCTGGTGTAATAAGGAGATCAGCGAGCAGTAACAGCAACAACAACAGCAAAATCATAGCTCCTGGTGGTCCTAGCTACCAGACCTTCCCGAACTACACTGACCTGATTCCTGTTTAGCCCAGGATATGTAGGCAACCTCTGAAGCAAGGTTCGGTCAGCTCTTTCAAAAATGCTTCACACGAAATATGCGAATGGGCAACAATTGCTCGTTTCCGCTCACTTATTTTTGCACGAAAACTTTTCGTATTTCCGAGCAAAGAGGGGCAGCTATGAGCACGTGATTTTTGCCCTATATATGAATTTTTCCCAAATTTCAAACAAAAAAGACTTCCTTATTTTTACAATTTTCATGAATTTTGATGTTATTTTCTGTTAATTGTTTGCATTTTATTTGTGCATTTTAATTCATATGAAAATATATAAAAAAATAATACGCATGATATTTGCATTTAGGATCTAGTATTGCATTTCAGGACTAATCAGTAGTTACACTAATTCAAAAATAAGAGTAAAATAACAAAAATAATTTCTTTTACATTTTTTGGTTTAGTCTTCTTTTTAAGATGGGATTTATGTTTATTTTAGATATTAATGAGTGCAATTAAATCAGGCCTTTTAATTTTAATTTTGTATCAAATAAAATCAAGGGAAAAAGGGAAAAGAGAAAATAAAAATGATTTGAACAAGTAATTGAAATAATAAAAAAGAAAAAAAAAAGAACAATCAGGCTGCCAGTTTTGGATTGGAATCGAGCCCAATTCCTCAGACCCGTCCCAATAGCCCAAACCCACCCCCAGGTCAGCCCAAAATGCCCCAATACCTGGTCCAGTGCCCCTAAACCTAAAAATGACGTCGTTTCGAGTCGTTGAAACTAAGCCATCCATTCCCTATGATCCTACGGCCCTTATCAACCCAAACAATTAAATATAATTGTCCACAAACCCTAAAAACATCAGTATCTTCCTCGTACACTTCCCTGTATCTTCGCCTCCACCACCACTCTCCGCCCTAATGCCGTCGGCCAGAAATCGCCGTCGCCGGCGGCCAATGTCCAAATCGCCTCAAAATTTGTCCAGTTCTTCTCCTCACTCCCCTCTATCCAAATCCACCATCAATTTTCCCTAAAACCTACCCTAGGCCATCGAATATCAAATCATAGAATTTTCGGCCAAAACACCACCTTGGCCAAACACCACCAAATTTACATCATGGGACCGCCTCCGTGTCCTCTATCAAACCCCCAAGGCCTTGATCCTCGAATATGGCCGGAACTTCTCGAATTTCGATTTGAAGTTTTCTTGCCAAAACCCTAATTGCCCCAAATCATCCCAAATTGATACTATAGGGTCCTCGGGCTTCCCTCATAAGGATTTCATCATCAATAGAGCCCAGATGTCACAGAAGTGGATGAATTGAAAATATTGACTGACCGGAGTCTCAAAGTGAGTCAGTGAGTTTTATTCTTAGTTTTAATTTTTGTTTAATTCCGTGTTAATTCTGTTCAGTTTTATTCGTTTGATTGGTACCTGTTTTTGGTCACATTTTACTCCGGATTATTGGTTTCCATTTTTATTTATGTTGTGTCTCTCTTTCATTTTTCTTTAATCGTTGATGCTGAATCATGTTTTAATTCATGTGTTTTAGTTTGTTTAGCTCAAGTCTAGTCTAGTAGTTCGTGGTTTAAGTTTTAGTTTGAATTTTTATCTAGACTTGCTTAATGGTAATCCCGTTAGGTTAAGCTTTGTTCGTAATTGAATTTAGTCGTGTGAATTAATCCCATGTTCAGGTTTCCTGATTAGTTAGTAATTTGAGTTTGTTTTTCTTAAGTTTGTCATTAGTTCATTCCATTCTGATTTTTGCTTATGTGTTCTGATTTGCTTTGGTTGATTCTGATTGTTTGTTTGAGCTTAATTGGTTTTAATTCCTAATTTTAATTTAATGGTAGTTTAAGTCTATGTTAATTTGTTTGGGTTGTAGTTTTAATCAGGGAAGAAGGGTTTGCGATCAACTAGCATAGAGTTTGTAATTTTAGGTTGGATTAAAGGGTAACTTAGTCATTTAGGGTAAAGAATCTTGCAAGTGGTTGAAGTAGAACCTCCTAGAAGCTTCTGGGTGAGGATTTTAAGAGAAATTCACAAGATAGGTGTACTAAATTGAATGACAAGTCAGAAAATAGAGGGTTAAATAAAAATAAAAAGAGGGACTACTTTGTAAAAGTTAAAATCTGAAACTCCCTCATTTGTGCCTATAAAAAGGGAATTCCCATGCCTTGAAAGAAAAAAAAAGTTTTTGGAGCTCTAAAATCCCCCCCGCCCCCCCAAAAGGTGTTCTACAAGCCCCAGATCTGACTTTAAATTTCAAATTTCCAAAAAGCCAAATTTGCAATTCTATAGTTCCTTGTAGTCTCAATTATTCAAAAATCCAAAAACAAACAAAAGGACAATAGAAAATTAAAAAAAACACTGTTACATTGATTTTCTGGGTTAATTTTGATTTCTAGGCATTGATTCTCTTCTCTTCTAGTTGCTGAAGCTTTTCTGAAGTATACTCGGGTTCAGTTGAGTCTGTTTTGGGTTAAAATTGATGCTGTAAAATCTCCAGTCCATTCCTAGGTATTTTTGAAGCTGTGTTGGTTCTAAATTGTCACTGTTGCTGTTGCTTAACTTCGCTATTTGAATTCTGGTTGCTGCTCCTGCTATCTATTGCTACTGATCATTCTCCTTTCTTGTATTTCATTGTACTCTAGGTACACATTTCTGAATTCACTTCGATGTAATTGTGAATTGGAGTTGAAATAAAGATGTTCATCATATCTATATGCGAAGAATGCTTTCTGCTATTTTTAGTTTATAGTTAACTAGCTGTTTATAGTTGTTTAATTAGCCTTTATTGGTATTACATGGACAATAGGTATACGGATTGCATAAATAGGATTGCTGTTAAGCTGAATTGATTGTTTAGACCCGTATAGGACTGTTTATCACAATTGTGTAGTGTAATTCAATTTCAGTTGGCTTTGAACACTGTTTAGAATTTCTATCACAAATGCTTAAGTTCTGTAATTAAACAATGGACTGTTAGACCCTATGAACTTTGTGTTGATCAATTGTATGGCTGTGATTTCAGTTTTAGCCTAGTTAATGTTAGTGACTCACTGCACAAGTTCGAACTTGAAGTTTAAGTTTAGATCATGAAGTTTTAAATTCAATAATTCCATATGTATTGACATCTTAGTTACATTGTTGGTTTTTTTCGTCTAATTAACTTCGGAATTGCGAGTTTGCACTCGAATGGCCTTAATTCAGTAGCAGGAAATAACTGAATAGTTAAGTTCAAATCAAGAATTAAAAGCATCATTGGAATACGGATGGATTAAATATTAGGTTTTTCATTATGTTAGTTCATATATTAGATTAAATAATAGTGGTAGTTGATGTTAATTGATTCGAACAGTATAATTTTTAGGTTCGCATAATCGTGGTCGTAAGTTGGTAACCACATTGGCATGCTGATAAACTATTCTCACCCATAGTTTTTAATTGCTTTGAGTAAGTAGGGTGGTTCCATTTGAGCTTGGCAAATCTTGGACTATCCAGGCTGTGAAGAAGGGACTCAATAGGCCCAAAGTTAATTTGCACTTGGGTATCTAGATGATTATTGGCCCAGGCAGTCCGGTTCTGGTGCAAATAAAATCTGGGCCTGCCGCCCTTCCTATTGGGCCGATGTCATTGGTTGAATTTCAGTCCTTTGGTCCTAAAATTGTTAGGTTCGGATTAAATAATTAATTAATTAGGACTTTTTATTTTATTATTAGAGATAAGTAAAAATAAAAAATCATAGTTGCTTTATGTTTGCCTTTTAAATAATAAATGAGATGAGCCTCGCTAAACAAAATACATAAAATGCGGGGTCCTCAATAATTTCTATATAAAAATACTTAGAATTCGGGAGGACCATTTAACGAATTTCACGGTCTTCCCCAAAGATAATAAATGCATAGTTGCTTTAGGCGCGTATTTTAATAATATTACCTTCCTAAGTACGGGTGCACATTTATGTGACCCAAATCTAAATCTCAACGGAGTCAAAGTGTGTTGACAACTACGGGTGCACTGGTGCGACGTGGTTCAAGACGTATTTTCACGACGTTGCAATTCTTGTTAAAAAAATAATAAAAAAAGTGAAAGCGATTTACTAATAAAAGGCACATAAGTTAGAACATGTTTTGAAATCAGATAAAATCAAATACAACAGTTGAGCGACCGTGCTAGAAATACAAAATTCGGGAGTGCCTAACCCCTTCTCCCTGGTTAACAGAATTTCTTACTCGGATTTCTGGTTCGCGATTGTAATACAGAGTCAAACCTTTTCCTTAGTTCGGGATTCAACCGGTGACTTGGGACACCATTAATCTCCCAAGTGGCGACTCTAAAATTTAATAATAAATTCCGTTCCGATTGTCCTTTAAGTGAAAAAACTCCTTTACACCCTCCCGGGGGTGTAGTAGTGAAAAAGGAGGTGTGACACCTTCTATTTCTTCTTCCTCTCGTACTTTATTAATTGTTAAGTTAGGTTATTTTAAATTATGAGTCATGTGGAATTAGTTAGCTTAATGGATTGGGTAATCACTTAGCAACACTTATTAGGTGCAAAAATTGGACTTGAAAGAAATTTTTCATGAACCCTAGTTTAGTGCCAAAACTGGGCACTCAGTGCGGACCACAGTCAATTATGTGCGGTCCGCGGTGCCCTTGTGCGGTCCACACTACCATTTTGTGCGGATCGCACTGCTGAATCTCAAAAATCTAAACTTTGGGCAGTGCGGCCGCGTTGATTTTGTGCGGTCCGCCCTGCCAAGATACAGAGGGTGGGTTTCTAAATCCCACACTTGTACGAACCGCGGTAGAATTTGTGTGGTTTGCGCTGACCTCAGTGCGGCCGCGATTGGTTTTATGCGGTCTGCATTGCCTAGATACAGAGAGTGGGTAGTCTGAACCCCACCCCTGTGTGGATCGCGATTGCTTTTGTGCGGTCCGCGGTGGCCTCAGTGCAACCGCAGTCGATTTTGTGCAGTCCGCACTGGGTTATTTTCTACAACATGTCTACAATAGTTTCATTCTGTTCCGCAACACTGTTTTATCTGAGACTACTGATACTAACAAGTTATGTGAATTGTGAATGCAAACAATGGTGAGACAACAAGGAAAAAGCTTAAAACAACCGGGCAAAGGTGAATCCTCCCGGAGGGCAAGGTCAAGAAAATGATAAAATTCACTCCCCAAGTCCGGGAAAACATTAAAAAGACAAGAAAGCTGATCGAAGCTGCTGACAGAGCTGCTTCACATTCCTCTGGGAGTGAGTATGAGCCCTCCCAGGAAATTTCTTCAGACTCCGTGCCAGAATATCTTGAAGACTGGCCGGAGAGATTCAGGCTGACAGATACTCCTCCTCCACCATCACCCACTGCCCAAGCACTAACACATGTTTCTTCTGGGTCGTCTGAAGGCTCAGCAACGGGTAGTGAAGAATACTCCACCTCTCCCACAGCTTCTTTATCTGGAGGGGGTGGAAGAGGATATGAGGAGGAAGTGGAGGGAGATAAGGAAGTGGTAGAAAGATGAGAACCAAGGGTTGGGGGTGTTGATAGAACGAGGAAGCCGGAGGTTTGGCGAGATAGATTTGTGAGTGAGTTGGCGTACCATAAATTTTGGGAGTGGTGGCCGGTGAGAAAGTTGATTCCGGAGAGGACCTTCATTGATAGAGACCTATTACCCAACAACCCCGACGTACAAAGACAGTTTAGGACTAGAGTGGGCTGGGAACATTTTCTAGAGGAGTGTGTGGATGCCAATGAATACATGGTCAAAGAGTTTTACTGTAGTGTAGCCCACATAAAAAAGGGCTCCAAAGTGACCAAGGTTCGGAACCTGACAGTGTTATTTGAAGGGAAGTACCTCAACGAATACCTTGGCTTCCACAAGGAACATGAGACCCTGTACTTGGCAAAGTTGGAAATGGGTGAGGCGGTCCGTCCATGGTTGGCACAATACCTGGAAATCCCAGGTACCACCCCTGACTGGTTGACTGCTGGAGTTAAAATTCTAAAGCGTAGTTTAAACTTTGAGGAACAGGGGTGGGAGACCTTTGTATGTAGTATGTTGGACCCCACGACTCATGACAACACCCTTCCTTTTTCCCGGGCTATTTTGGTAGCTTCAATCATGGCGAGGGACCCAATCAATGTGAGAAATGTGATGTCGCGGATTATTTCAATTGTGGGTGCCAAGCATGACAGGAACTATCCGTTTCCCAGTACCCTCACTATGTACTTTCGGGACTTGAAGGTGGATAAAAAGTTCTTCGATGTCAAATTCAAGGCGAAGGCCCCTTTTTCCTGGTATTGCATGTAGGGGGATGATAACCCCATGAGCAAGAACTTCAAGGGTACAGCTACTACTATAATTGGCCAGTCTGAAGAGCCAGTTGTGGTAGTGGCGCCTGCTGAGCCTACCTCCACTTCCACAGATATCCCTACCGGTCCATCCACATCCACAGCCAATCCTGCTGGCCCATCACCTCAGCTGGCCCGAAGATTCCATCTTCCCGGGCCCATCCTATTATTGCCCTCAGTTTGAGCCAGGCACTATTGAGTATCAACAACTGGATGCAGACTGCCTCATCCAAGTTGTCCATTTTTACCACCACTGTTGAGGCTCAGTCGGCTCCTCCAGCTCCACAGGTTCCACAGTCCATAGATTATGCTCTTAAGGAGATGTTAGAAAATCTGAAGAAAATCCTCGACAACCAGAAGAAGCTTCCTGAGGTAGTTGATTCACATAGCAAGCTCTCAAGGAGCTTGCTCGGGAGCACAAGAAGCTGAGGAAGACACGGTCCTCCAAAGAGTCCGTGAAGGAGTTGAGAACAGATGTATATAGACTGAAGGCAGATAACCTGCCTTTAGATTTATTGCTCCAGGACCCAGCCCCAGTATTTCATCCAGAGCCGGAGCAGTCTTAGAGGCCTCCCAAGAGGAGGAGGATGATTCCTAGAGCTGATGATGCTATCATCCAGTTGGCGGACCCACCAGAGATTTTCTCCAGTCAGCCACAGGATGTACCAGTTCCAGAGCCTGTCCAGATCCAGGCCCAGATCCTAGTAGCTGAGCAGCAGGCCATAGGGGACCAGTCTGAGGTTCCCGAGCACACAGAGGACCCAGCGACCACACATGACCCTATGCAGATAGACATGACTTAGGGAGTCTTCTATATCCTTTCCCTCTTATCTTTTGATTCTTTATTTAGACTAGTTGGCATTGGGGACAATGCCAGCTTTCATTTCAGGTGGTAGGCCCTACATTTTGGATGATTGTATATATTTAACATTTTTATGCTTTCTTTATCTTTTTATCTTTGATCTGTATATAATTCTGATATTTAGTTACATTTATCGCATTTTGATTTCACTTTGGGTCTGTATATAAAGTTATATCTCATTGTATATATTCATCCCATCCATGGTATATTCAAATTCCCTATTGTATATATTGATTATATTTTCCGCAAATTTTTTTCATTTTTTAGCTTCTTATTTGTGATTCGTAGCTTTTTGTTTTTGGAGTTTGCAATAAGCCTTTGGTTTTCTTAATGCCACAGCTCTTTCCAAAGGTGGAGTGTTGTTTGAACCGGGTGGCTCTTCCCAATGATGGATGGCGTGACAACCTTCTTAAAGGTTTGAGTCCGTTCTTCTTTTTCTTTTTGTTTTTAGTAGTTAGTAGTTAAGGGTGCCTCAAGCAAAGCTTCACTTGGGCCTAACACATTTTCCTTTGATCTTATGGTCAAAAACAAATTGTTGTGTTTAGGATGGTGAAAGTCGTGACTATGAGACTCTTGTGTTGGCCGATAATCATCGAGTGGTTTTTCGGGACCATTGTGTGCTCAAATCGTATCTAAGGTCGTTGTGGGCCCCTGGTTGTATGTCTTTAGCAATCCCTTAGCTTGTATGGTGAGTAACTGAATGTCAAGTCCATGTCCCGAGCCATTGGTCTAGAATTTGCCCTGAATGTTTGTTGAGGCGAAATCCTAGGTGAATTTTGACTTGAGACATGATTATAGGCTTTCCTTTATCCAAATGATAGCTCGAACAATTCCATAGCCTATCAATGATAAGATCTCTAGTTAACCCTTTTGAGCCTTAGACCTTTTTCTTTCAAGAACCATGATACAAGCCTATACCCATTCTAAAAGATACCCTCTCTTGTCACCCGATATTTCCTTTAGCACATGGAAAAATTATAAGTTTGGGGGAGAGACGAGGATTTCAACAAAGTGGTAAAAAGGCGTAAAAATGAAGAAAAGGAAAGGCAATGAAAAAGAAAGAAAAGCAAAAAGACAAAAAGAATGTTCAATGTGAAAAAAATAAAAAGGGATTCAAGAAAAGCAAAGAATGAAAGGTGTGGAAACTTGAAAGGAGAAAATGTGTGAAATGCCTAAGAAAGAGTGACAGTGTGTCTCTCTAACCCTTAGAAAGAAGTGAAAATTAATCAAAGAGTCAAGTGAATGGATGCCAAATGAATCAAAAGAAGTACTTAAGGGAAGGTGGAACCCACTTAGACCAAAACATTCCCTACCCTGAACCAAAATCCTTCACAATATCTCCACAAAAGCCCAATATGATCTTGAGTTGAATGAAGCTTACATTAGTGGATACTCACATGAGGGGCAAGCATATGGTACTCAGAGCCGGACTTGTGACTTTTTCTTGAGAGAGAGGAGTGAATTTTCATTAACCTCGTTTTGCGTGCCACTAATTCTAAAGGTGAGGTTTGCTTAGAGAGAGTTCAAGATGTGTGAGTTTGGGTTCCACAATGACCAAAGTAATTGAAAGAGTTCTTTGATGTGTTGAGTCAACTCTTAATGGTCTTGTGTCGCACTTGATCCATGGTTGTTCAAAGAGTAAATGTTGTTAATGGTTCATTTGTATTGAGGGCAATTGTTAGTCCTAATTGATGCCAGTTGAGGTTGCTTTAGGACAGCTGAAAATTTCTTGGATTTTCCCTTCAGGGGTAGGTCTTATTTTGATTGCTTGAGGACAAGCAAAAGCTTAAGTTTGGGGGAGTTGATAATTAGGGATATTGACGCATTTTATACTCCTTCTTGCTTATGCTTTGATTAAATATTCATACAAAATAGTCCCAAAAGGCTCGCAAGTTGTACTTGATTGCAGGTTTGATCAGCAAAGTGACAAAATATCAAAGATCGGCTCAAAAGGAGTGAAACGTGCACAAGTTCCAAAGACAAGGCAAGCTCAGGCAGAACAAGACCAGTGCGACCGCACACCATTTTGTGTGGTCCGCACTAGGAAATTCAGAGAGGTGGAATTTAGGTTTAAAGGCAGTGCGGCCGCACTAAGTTTTGTGCGATCCGCACTGGTGGCAACGCGACCGCAGTCCATTCTCTGCGGTCTGCGGTGCCAAGATTCAGAGAGGTTGCATTTTCAAGTTTTAAGCCTCCGCGGTCAATTTTGTGCGGACCGCACTAAAAGTCACCGCGGCCACAATCCATTCTGTGCGATCCGCGGAGCCCAAGTTCAGAGAGTGAAATTTTTTAAGTCAAGAGCCAGTGTGGACCGCGGTCCGCACTAACCCGCAGGGGCAATTTTGTCCAAATTTTTTAGCTTAGTATAAATAGATTCTTTTTCTATTTTTAGGGTATCGGATATTGTAATACATCAGCTACGCTCGTGGGTCGACTTTTCTTAGCCATTTTGGGCATTTTTTTACTTACTTTTCATCATTGAATCTTTGTATTTAGCTATGCAATTAATTAATATGTGTTTATCTTCTTCTATTTCTTGTTTTTCTTCTCTAAATATGAGTAGCTAGACCCTATATCTAGGGTTGTGGCTCAACCCTAGTGTGGGTAATTGATGGGTCTTGCATTTTAGGGCTAAATTGACTATGGGTGCTTGTTATTTGGGCCAATTTCATGGTTAATTTCTGATTTAGTGGTTGCAAACACTAGTTTGTGTTGAGTTGACTTGAGCTCCTCTTGAGAAAGAGAGCCTAAGTCTCCGAAATTGGTCCAACAATGAATTGGGGCGTACTCAAGAGATTGATAGTCCCAATTAAAGGGTTAAACCTCGAGAGAGTAATACCCGAATTGAACCCTAAGTTGCTTATGGGAATTGGCATACCCAATTGGTCTTGAGAAAGCCAATTTGGGCAAAATCACTTGAACCACCGGGAGGTGTAGAGTGGGCAAAGTCGTGCGACGGTTATAAATACTCCCCAAATATGTCAAATGTGCCTTAGATTCAAGTACCCATCAATTGACCACCTAGGTGGTAGTCACTACCCTAGTGCCCTTTAAACTATTTGAAATTAGCTTAATTTACAGTTTGTAGTTTGTTAAGAGTAGAATTATTAAGAAAACTGCAAAAATGAATAGAAGTGTAATTAAGAACACGTACGCAATCCTAAACTAGATAGATACTCGATTCCAATCCTAGCTCTCTGTGGATATCGATCCCGACCCAAAATTGGGTAAAAGCTATTATGACCCTGTCTTGCTACTTATTAGTAGTGCGGAGTTGGCAGTGATCAGTGCTCCACAAAAAGGCATTTTCCAAGTCTCAAATTGATCTTACTCAATGTGGCGCTGAGCTTAAGAAGATCCCGGAAGAAATGGACAGTCTTAAAACCCTCTATGTTAAGAAGGAAGAGGGGATCAGTGATCTTCGAGATGAATTGGCAAAGGCTTGTCAGCAACGAACCGAGCTTACTGAGGAGGTAATATTACCTTCTAAGTTTTGTCATGGGCCAACTCACTCGGTCTTGTAACAACTTTATTTTGCAATTTTAATGAAATGGCGAACTGGTGGAGCAGTTTCGGGAGGAGTTCAAGATCAATGAGGCCAAAACCTTGGGCTGGAGGAAAAGCAGAAACAATTTTTCTTCTAAGAAAGAAATCCTTCGGGAGCAGCTGGCTTCACTTGAACGTCAGTTCTAAAATATGAATGAGGAGTGCTCACCTCGAGGTCGCGAAATCGAGAAGTTCAAGGTTAATTTTGTTGCTGAGCTGGCTAAGGCCAAATCTGATGCTGAGGCAATTATGTCCTCATATCGAGCCTATGCCAAAGTAGCTAATGCCCGGGCCAAGGAGATCTCTACTGCGGCCAAAGTTAAGTTATCACGTGCACTCGACTATGCTAGGTGATAGTCGCGGAGGTAAACCCTCGAGGAGGTGCAGGCTTATGGCTTCGATCTTTCAGCCGATATCAAGAAGGCGAAGATCCTGGAAGAGGAGGTTATTGCTCTGCTTTCTGATGAGGATGATTCAACCAGTGGCTTTGAGAGTGGGGGAGATGAAGACGAAGTCCCGAGGGCGAGGATCTCGAAGATGCGGCCCTTGAAGATGTGATCTCGAAGTAGTTTTAGGTTTCTTCATTTTTGTTTTTGTGCAAGTGTCCCTCGTGTAAATATCATTTGTAATCATGTTTTGGATATATAAGGGTAACTTTTTATCTCATCTTTGAATTGTGCTGGATTTCATATTGTCTTTATTTACAAAATACTTCGTTTGTATAGCTTGAATGATTGGTCAGAGAATTGGTTTGAGCTTGAGCTATAGTTAACCCTTAGATCATTATGGATATAATAATCCTCGAACCAAATTTAAATCGATCCGATGTGAGATCGGGATATCGTGACTCATAGTCTAGGTAAAGTGAGAACGGAATCTCGAACTATAAGTTTTTGGCACTTAAGCCTTTCGAAGTTGGCCCTTGGTCTCTTATATATCGGCCCTTAGGCTCTTTAAGTTGGCCTTTAGGCTCTTTATATTGGCCCTTAGGCTCTTTAAGTTGGGCCGATTCGGCCTCTATAATAGATATATAATTTTTCCCTCATTTTGACTAAAAGACATAGTGAAAATTTAATTATGCCTTAGCATGTTTTTTTATACCTGTTTAGTTTTTCGAAGGTTCAACGTATCGGGACCTCGTTTGCGTACTGATAATCGAATACCTCTTGAGGTTTTACTGAAGGCTGATGTTGTTGAAGCCTTTAAATTGTTCGAGGGCTGAATTTATCGAAGCCCATTAAATTGTTCGAGGGCTAAATCTATCGAAGCCCATTATATTTTGCTTTTGCTGAGGGTAGCCTGATTTAACCAGTTTTTACAAAGTGTTTGAAGGCCTTTGATTATAGCGGAAGTCGGACGTCTTCGAGCCGCATTATTTAGGTCGTAGACTTTTTACATGACCGTAGTCTTGAATATGGTCGTAGCCTTCGGGAATGTCATTTGGACTTGTTACTCGATAACTTTACGAACTTGTACAAAAAGTTAGTCCCAAATATGTTGGCCTTGGCCTTTGTTTCGAGGTATTGCCTCTTTGAGGTCTTATGAGTCCGAGTTTTTAGTGACTCGGGTATTTTGGCTGTCAATGGAAGTCCTTGAGTATTCGGGGGTGTTTGTATGCTTTGGCTCTTAAGTCGTTTCCCATAGGATTATAAGTGTAGAGATCGTATAATAGTAGACTTCTTTGAGATGCAAAGTATTTTTGATATAAACATAATGCTTATTCAAGTAATTTGAAACATGCATACATGTTCTGCCATTGGGGCTCGACTATTCTATATGGACACGGTTCATCTGACCGTTTGGCCCATTACAACATTTTCCTATCGGGGCCCTCTTAGGCGTGAAATGTTTTCCTTGAAAATATAGTCTCCGAGGGTGATGCCCCCAGTATTTGAGGTTGATTGAAAAGAAGCCTTGGATACTGTTGAGTTCTCCTTAGGTTGCACATAATTGTTGCCTCGCTAAAAACCTTGCCGGTAAAACCCATTTGGGACAAAATCTGAGCTAAGGGAAAAAGAGTGCAACGTATGCTTTAAAACCTAAGGCCTTCATGTAAAAAGGGTGTCTTCGAGATCGCGCGCCTTCGAGAGCTTTCATCATGCCAAGTTTGTAAGATCCTTTACCAGCAACTCCGAGGACCTCGTACGGTTTTCCTGCTATCCACGATCGTGATATCTTCGAAAGCCTTGATCTTGTCGAGGATGATTTTGATACCCCAATTTGACACCATGAACCCGAGAAACTTACCCGAGCCAACTCCGAAGCACATTTCCCTGGGTTAAGCTTTGTGTCACATTGCCTTGAAACTTTGAATGTTTCCTGCAAAAGAATTAAAATGGTCCTCTATGCGCAGGGACATAACCAGTCATATCATCAAAATAGGCTTTCATTGTTTAACCTGTTTGTTCTTCGGACATCCTGTCAACTGGACGTTGGTACTAGCTTCTCAGACTAAGGCCTCCTTTCTTGCTTCACCGGTTTGAACCTGGGATCGGTGCTCAATCGATGCGTGGTGGTTTTCGGTGGAATCCATATTATATCTAAATGGGACCAAGCAAAGCAATCCATATTAGCAATAAGAAACTAAATGAGTTTTTTCTGAGTTTGGGGGGTTAATCTCGTTCCCATATGTACCTTTCTCTCGGGTGGTTGACTTGGTAGCACCAGACTCTTCGGGAACGATGAAGGTTCAAGGTGTAAGGAAGTCCTCTTCTTCGCCTTCGATTACCTATTGTTCCGATTCCATCGAGGCCATGAGCTGTGGTTGCTATTTAGCCTACTGCTTACCTTTGAAGCTCGATTTCTCTGAGGCTAAGGGTTCTGTATCAACACCACTTCCTCGATTGCAAACATCTCT
Organism: Nicotiana glauca; assembly: GCA_026770625.1. Taxonomy (NCBI): domain Eukaryota; kingdom Viridiplantae; phylum Streptophyta; class Magnoliopsida; order Solanales; family Solanaceae; genus Nicotiana; species Nicotiana glauca. The sequence continues at coordinate 85,517 of MU784715.1, forward strand.
TTTGTAGCATGCTGTTCTCCGTGGACTGTTTTTACTCCTTCCGTTGTTGGGAATTTCATCATCTGGTGAGTTGAAGGCACTGCCTACATGTTGTGCATACTTGGTCTCCCGAGGAGTGTGTTATACCTCATATCCCTTCGATGACATGAAACCTGGTATCTTGTATGGTCCCGGCTACGTTTACTAGCAAGATAATCTCTCCCTTCGTTGTTTCTCTTGCCGGGTTGAAGCCATTTAACACCCGGGATGCTGGTACAATCGGATCTTGTAGCTCGAGTTGTTCCACGACCCTTGATTTGATTATGTTCGTTGAGCTACCTGGATCTACTAAAACACATTCAACTTGAATTTTATTTGAAAGGATAGAGATTACTAGGGCGTTGTTGTGAGGCTGAGATATGTTTTCTGCTTCCTCGTCAAAGAATGATAGGACGTCCTCGGGAACATAGCTCCGAGTCTGTTTCTCTCTTGTGATTGATACTTTGGTGCGCTTGAATATAGGTTGTTGAGGGACATTGACTCAGCCAATGATCATTTGGATTACATGATGTGGTTCTTCTTGCTCATTTTTCCTTGTATCTCTCTCTCTGAAGTGATTCTTAGCCCGATCACTTAGAAATTCTTGAAATTAGCCCTCGTTGAACAGCCAAGCCACATCTTCCCTTAGATGCCGGCAATCTTCTGTCCTATAGCCATGTGTATCGTGATACTTGCACATCAAGTTCGGGTTTCTTTGAGAAGGATCGGTTTGTATAGGCCTGGGCCACTTGGTGTCTTTGATTTTTCCAATAGCCGACACAATTCCTGATGCATCCATGCTAATGTTGTACTCTGATAACTGAGGAGCCTCCGTGGGATCGGTATGCTTATCGAATCCGTTTTTATTTATGAGTCCCTAGAACTTTGACCCAGATCATTTCTTCGATCATTCCGATGAGTATTTCGACCTGAACTGTGGTTCCTCCATTCGATATACGGTTGATACCTTTCCCTGTTCGATATCTATTCCCAGTTCGTATCCCTCTAGGGCTTGGACACAAACCTGTTAGGATGAACTGAACCCGAGGGGGATCCTAATTGGTCATCCTCAACCTTGATTTTTTACTGGTAGCGGTTGTGCATATCTGACCATGTCACAGCTGGATACTCGATCAAGTTCTGCTTTAGTTGTCGAGAAGCAATCGAGCTTCGCTCGTTCAAACCCTGGATGAAGGCCTGTACTGCCCAGTCGTCGGAGACCGGCGGCAGTTCCATTCTTTCCATCTGAAACCTGGACAAGAACTCCCTTAACATCTCACCGTTCCTTTGCTTTATTTTGAAGACATCCGACTTTCTAGTGGCCACCTTTATGCCCCCGGCATGGGCTTTAACTAAGGCGTCTGCTGACATAGCAAATGAATCAATAGAGTTAGAGCTAAGTTATGATACCAAATCATATCTCCTTTTGAGTGTGTTTCCCCAAACTTTTTCAACAATACTGACTCGATTTCATCATCAGTCAAGTCATTTCCTTTGACCCCACAAGTGTATGAAGTAATATGTTCGTTCGGGTCGGTTGTCCCGTTATATTTGGGTATATCGAGCATGCAAAATTTCTTAGGAATGGGCATCGAGATTGCGCTCTAAAGGAATGGTTTTTATATGAACTTTTTGGCATCTAGACCTTTTAAAATGGAGGCGCCCTGGTATTTGGTCCACACGGGAGTTATAAGTCTCTACCTTCTTATCGTTATCCTCAATTTTCTTTTCTTCGGACTCGAACCTTTTAGTGAGCTCTTCGAGCATTTTCATAATGGTGGGGTTAGTCTCTGAGTCGTTTCCATTTGGCTCTTCTGGAGTTGGTTTAGCGCGTCGATTGTTTTCATGTTCAGTTACACTCGAGGTCTTATTTTGACTTTGAAGTCGAGCGATGGTGATTTGTTGAGCCTGTAACATCTCAAATATCGCTTGGGGGCTGACTCCCCCATCTCCTACTCCTGGTGTTCCTTCGTCCCCTGGTCGAGCGTCCCTGCGTGCACTCCCTTCGGGGTCTGTGCCTAGGTTGGTGTTTATATCAATATGAGAACCAACATCAACTAGTTCCATGTTTGGCACTTCCCAGGGTTTACTGGTGGTGCACCGACCCCTACATTATTATTTTTTTCAAGACCCTCATTATCATAAATAGGTGCGTTTTGTGTGCTAGACATGTTTGAGCCTAAGAATCAAAAAATCTTGACAAGAAAAAGTGTAAAGATAACGTGTGTAATGAGAATTAGTAAAGAAATAATCACTATTATCTAGCCCTACGGTGGGCACCAAACTGTTTTCCTCGAAAAATACGAATAACAATTAAATTTGATTTGTGGTTTTAAAAATATGTGTTGTAGTTTAATACATTTAATAATCAAGAAGTATGAAGTCGAAATGAAAAAGAAAAGCGAATCAAACTAATGTTACTCAGCAACAGTGACCTTGAGCTCAGGGACCTCGAGGTAAGCTTGATATAATAAGAACATTAAATAAAGCAAAGTAAGAACAATAGAGCTAAAAGACAATGCTAATGAAAAGCAGGCAAAAAAAGTAGAGTATATTCTTTTCTCAGTGATTAGATGGTCTTACAAATGATTGGCGTTCCCCTTTTATAATAGGGGAACCCTAAATAAGAAATATTTCTATTTATAGTGGGGAATTTTCTTATTACAGCTGTCTAACTACCTAGTACGGAATCCTTATTCCGGGATTTGCGCCATGATCTTGGAGACGTGGCAGGAATCTAGCTCATTCTGTTACAATTCAATAACGGTACTATTTTGGGCTCGAGCACACTTGGCCTCGGTATTCCTCGAACTCCTGTCTCCGGGCATTGCACTCTGTCTTCGAGCTTGAGTCTGGTCCACTGATTTCGAACTTGACCTATCCCGGACCTGGGCGTAGGGCAGAACCTCGAGCTTATAAATCGGGAGCATATGATTTTGACCGTATACACCTGGGCTTTGAACTAATTCTCCATAGTTTCACACATTTCATTAACTACAAGGCCGCACCTATAGGTGTTTAGGACTTCTGCCAATTTGCACCATGTTAAATTTTTTTCGACTTATTAATTTCACATAACACTCTGTTTGTATCATTGTTACCCATCGTTTTATAATGTATCGTATTGTATTATATTGTATTAGTTTATGAATACAACATTTGGATAGATTGTATTATTTACTGTTGTTAACTAATATTTTGATGTTTGATTTGACTGTATCGTACTACTGTAATTGATAAGTTTACTAAAATACCCTCAATTATTTTAAATATTTAACTTATTCAAGAATTGTGCATAAATATAATTTAAGAAAATCCCTTTCTACTAATTTATCACCAATTACGTGTTATGTATATATTAAAAAATTAAATTCCTGCAGTACAATATTATTAGAATAAAAAAGATATAAAAATGATGAGAAAAGTAACTGACAAAAAAATAAGAAAAAATGTACCTGTAACTTGAAAACAAGAGCAAAAAGCTAAAGAAAAAAAATTAACTATTACTTGTAGAAAAATAATAAAGAACGATGATAAAGAAACAAATGAAGGAGTTGGTGATAATAGGTGAATTTGACTATAATCACGCCCCAAATAATCACATTTTTATGTTGTTTTGATGATATATATGATGACAAAATGCTCTTAGTAG
>MU784720.1:3989-28134 GCA_026770625.1 Nicotiana glauca
TTAACCAAAAAATAGACTTTTTAGTCAAAGCTAGAATTTAGAAGAATCGGGTTACTGATAATCGAAAAAAATAAATAAAGAAGAGAATTTCGAAGTACTCAAATGTGTAAGCTAGTAAATCAGAGTGTATTCCAATAATAACTTGTGTGTCAATTGATTACATATTTTCCCTTTTTATAGATTTTTTTGGGAATCTTTAGGGATGTACGTTACATCTAATTCATAATAAGGCTATTATGAATAATTAATGGCATTAAATGCTACGTTACATAATCATTACATTAAATAGAAATATTCCTTAACGGTTCGAGCATTTATTACTCTTGAAATGCGGTATTGCTACCTTCTACTTTAGCCCGGTTCATTACTCTTCCCGTTGCTCGTAGGTAATTGAACTTAAATAGGTACGGGGTTGCTGAGCCTCTCATCTCGTATCTTTTTTAACCTTCTGTCTCGTACCTCCCTTTTTGTCCTTTTGTACCGTACCTCTTTTCTTGTCCGAGACAGTCTATAATTCTTAGACCAATTATCACCTATTATTTATGTCACGTGTCATGATACATCACCATTCATTTATGCATACAATTTTCTCTAATACAGCTTTGTCGTTTCATTTACCTGATACGCCGTGGAGTACGATAATATCAATTGACTTTGAATGATATCAATAATACCATATAAATATTGAAATAAAAGTTTGACAACAAAGTTTGAATTTGGATAGATAAATGAGTTTACAATCTTGAAATGACTAAAGTTGTATAATACTTTCACAAATGAAGTAATGTATAATTTAAAAATTGCAACATTAGTCATTAAGATGGCGCAATATAAATGAGAACAAATGGAGTAATAATACATGTATCTTATCAAGTATGCCATTATTTGTGGTTTCATATATAAATGTTTTTGTAATTTTGTATCAACTGATCGATATCTCCGCAATCCAGACCAGTTTTAGTCACAAAGGAAGAGAGTAATGAGAAAAGTTCGAGAGGGTGAACGATAGCAGATAATTCCTATTGTTGTTGTCAAAAATTGAGTCCTAAACTTTTTTTTTTTAGAGAACACATATTTAATAAACAATCAAGTCAAAATAAATAAATAAATAAAATGTATCAAGCCAAAATAGAGTTATATCAAGGTAACATTCTTTTTCTCTCGTAACAATAAACAAAAGTTAAACTGATAGAATAAAAATCTCAAGTAACACAAGTTGCATTAGATAATGCTACCCGAGCAAGAGAGTGAACACCATTATTAGCATTCCGTCTAATCCAATGAAAGGACAAAATCACGGAATTGATTCTTCAAAGACAAATAATCCCCAATTATGCTACCAAATTTTGACAAATTAGGCAAATCAAGAGCAGTGAACACCTTTTGATAATTGAATTCAACCATCACTTTATCAATATATAGCCTTTGAACCGTAAAGCGCTTCACGAAGAGAGAAAGCTTTAGCATTATAGGCATCCAAACAACCAGAAAGATGGCCTGAAGGACCTTTAATAAAGCAACCTCGATCATCCCTCAAAATTGCAGCAAACTCAGCCCTTCCTTTTCTATTTCGAAGATAATAGAAAAGAGAGCAGTAAAAATTTTAGAGATCACTCTAATAATTTGGAAACCAAATACAAGAGAGAACAACCTCATAAAATTTACTCTAGAAGGTTCATAAAAAGGGTAAGCTAGTATTTGCGTCTCATGGATTATCTTTTTAAATTAAAATTTGCCTCTAAAAACTACATCTTTTCATGCATAACCATGGTTTATTATTAAAGAAGATGTCAAAAGGAAAACAGTCACAGTAACCAAAATTACATCCAGGAAAGCTTGCTCAACATAAGTTTAAATATATCCTCAAGCCCACTAACCAAAATTAGCTTGGAAATTTACCTAGCAGAGGTCGAGGCCGAGGCCGCGCTAGAGGCCGAAGCAGCGGCAAAGCTCAGCCTAGAGCTCGAGCAACAGCACCAGTAGTGGAGCCTCATATTTTGATGAGGAGGTTCCAGCTCAGACGATACCTGTTGGACCAGCTCAGGTCCCGGAAGGGTTCATAGCCACTCCAGTGCTTCAGGACGCTCTAGTCCGTTTGGTGTGCCTTATGGAGAGTGTGGCCCAGGCCGGTACATTTCCGGTGGCACCAGTCGTCTCTCAGGCAAGAGGAGGAGCACAGACTCCCGCTACTCACTCCAGAGCAAATGGATGCCTAGTATTAGAGTCCAACAGCCCTGCCAGTTGGGTCAGTTCAGCCGATTGTTGCGGCACATGTCGGTGATAGGCCCGCCATATCTTCTGAAGCTTTATTGAGATTGGACAAATTTACTGTGATATTTCTAGTTTACTTCAATGGTACACCTTCTGAGGACCCATAGGATTATCTTGACTGCTACCATGAGGTGTTGCGGAACATAGGCATAGTTAAGACCAACAAGGTCGATTTTGTTGTGTTTCAAGAGGTTTTGGAGAGATTATATGTTGACCAGACCTGTTGGGTCACCTACACTTACGTGGGATTCGTTCTCACAGCTATTCTAGAGAAGTTCCTTCCTGTCACACTGAGGGAGGATTACCGCATGCAGTTTGAGCATCTCCAGCAGGGCAGTATGACTGTTACTTAGTACAAAACCTGTTTTATGGATCTAGCTCGGCACTCCCTTCTCTTGCTTCCTACTGAGAGGGAGAGAGTGAGGAGATTTGTTAATGTACTCACTTACACTATCAGGCTAACGATGGCTAAGGAGACTAGGGGGTGATATTCCCTTCCAAACGAATGCAAATGTTGCTAGGCGGATCAAGATAGTTCTTGCTCAGGAGAGGGGGCAGGGGTCTGATAAGAGACCTCGTCATTTTGGTAGGTTTAGTAGTACCTCGTTTAGAGGTAGGGGTACTTTTGGTAGAGGCCATCCTCCCAGGCCATTTTAGCCAGCGCTCCAGGCATCTCATATTGCTTTAGGAAGTCGCGACCCTTATGTGTCTCATGCGGACTAGCTAGCCTACAGTGCACCACCAGCTCCTATTAGTGCACCTCCGCTCCAGAGTTTTTGGGGTGGTTACCCAGGTTGAGAGGGATGGTTTCAGGTTCAGCAGTCACAACAGCTAAGGGCCTATTACACTTGTGGTGATTTGAGGGACATTGCTAGATTTTTCCCCCGGGAAACAGGTAGCACACAGCGATAGGGTTCTCGTGCCATGGTTCGAGCACCGGTGGCTCCACCGCCCGCTTAGCCAACTAGAGGCAAGGGTCAAGCAGCCAGAGGTTGAGGTTAGGCCGTTAGAGGTGGAGGTCAGGCTGTTAGAGTTGGAGGCCAGCTAGGGTCCGTCCTAGAGACGTAGTTCAAAGTAGTGGGGCCCAACCTTGATTTTATGCTTTCCCATCTAGGTTTGAGGTTGATCGATATGATGCTATTATTACATGTATTGATCCAGCTTTCCATAGAGATGCATCAATTCTATTTTACCCAAGAACTACTTATTGCTACGCGTCATCCTATTTTGCTTCATATCTTGTTGTGCCTCGTGATTCTTTAAGTGTTCATGTGTTTGTGTCCACACCCGTGGGAGATTCTATTATTGTATATCATGTCTATTGCTCATTTGTGGTTACTATTGGGAGTCTGGAGACTAGCATAGATCTCATACTTCTCGATATGGTAGATTTTAATGTCATCTTGGGTATGGATTGACTGTCACCTTATCATGTTACATTGTATTGTCACGCCAAGACGGCGACCTTTGCCTTACTAGAGTTACCTCAATTAGAGTTGGGGGGTGGGGGCTCCTGGCCATTCTACTAGTAGGTTTATCTATTATGTGAAGGCTCAACGTATGGTCGAGAAGGGGTATCTAGCTTATTTGGCTTATATCCGCGATTCTAGTGCGGAGCTTCCTTCCATGGATTCAGTACCATTTGTTCGTAAGTTTCCAGAGGTGTTTCCTGCAGATCTACCGAGGATGCCACCCGATAAAGATATTTACTGATATATTGATTTGGCTCCGGGCACTTATGCCATTTCTATTCTGTCATATCGTATGGTCCCGCTAGATTAAAAAGAATTGAAGGAGAAGTTGCAATATTTATTTGATAAAGGATTCATTAGACCTAGTGTCTCACCCTAGGGTGTGCCCGTGTTGTTCGTGAAAACGAAAAATGGATCGATGAGGATGTGCATAGATTATTGGCAGTTGAACAAAGTCACCATCAAGAATAGGTATACATTGCCGAGGATTGATAACTTATTTGATCAACTTCAGGGTTCCAAGGTGTTTCCGAAGATTTATTTGAGGTCTGGCTACCATCCGTTGAAGATTAGGGTATGTGATGTCCCTAAGACAGCTTTTCGGACTCTGTATGGACATTTTGAGTTTCTAGTAATGTTATTTGGGTTGACAAATGCCCCAGCATCATTTATAGATTTGATGAATTGGGTGTTCAAGCCCTACTTGGATTCCTTTGTGATTGTATTTATTGATGATATCTTGATCTACTCCTATAGTTAAGAGGATCACGAGCAACATCATCAAATTCTACTTCAGACTCTGAGAGATAGCCAAAGATATGTCATGTTTTCAAAGTGCAAGTTTTGGTTAGACTCAGTCGCCTTTTGGGGCATGATGTATCGACAGAGGACATAAAGGTAGATCCTAAGAAGATCGAGGCAGTTTAGAACATGCCTAGACCCACTTCAGCTACAAAGATCTGGAGTTTTCTAGGTTTGACGGGTTATTATTGCTGGTTCGTGGAAGGGTTTTCATCTATAGCATCCCCATTGACCAGATTGACCGAGAAGGGTGCCTTGTTCAGATGGTCAGACAAGAGTGAGTTGAGTTTTCAGAAGCTCAAGACTGCTTTAACTACGTCGCCAGTATTGGTGTTTCCCACACGTTCAGGAACTTACACAGTGTATTATAATTCATCTCGTATTGGGCTCGATGCAGTATTGATGCAGGATGGCAGGGTGATCGCATATGCGTCACGATAGTTGAATGTTTGTTTACCGTGAAAATGGTAATAATAATTAAATTTGTTGATGGGACTCTAAAAATATGTGATCTATTTTTATGCTAGTTGTTAAGCAAATTATGCCACGTATATGAAGTTTAGAGACGAAATAAGAGCTAAAAATTAGATGATAATCAAACCGAGAGGTTGACAATCAAGGCCTCGAGCTTGTCGATATGGGGCTTCGAGGTCGATCTAGTAGCTCGATAACGAGCTATCGGGGGCGATCGGGGTAGGGCTAACAGTTATGTCGGAATTAATAAGGGCTTTTTATGGCCAATTATAAGCAATAAATGATGAGCAAATATGAAGATAATAAATAAAAGCGATAATAACAAGGAAGTATGTTAGAAAGCAGAGAGAATGTTCGTCATATATTCATGTGGTGTAACTGGCGCAACAGAGAGTACAATAATGACAAGGATCCCCGTTATATCGGAGGGGAAAATCCAACATAATACAAAATGCATTAAGTAAAAAGATACAGAGATGGGACAGCTGAATGACTCCATAATTTAGGTTCAGAGTAGCCCGCTAGGCTGTGTCAGCCCTAGCTGCGTATTTTGGGAAACTTCTGTGATCATTACTGTCTTGGGGTCGAGCGTTGTCACCTCGAGGAAAGATACTCGGCAGCGACCTCGAGCCTTCACAGTGGTTTCGCAGCCTCGAGCCTTCGACGTGATCTTCCGACTACCTTAGGGACAAGAAATTGGACTCTCTAATTTCACCGTATACAAATAGTCCCTTCATTTCTTAGATAGGAGCGACAAGAAACAATTTCAACATCTGACTCTTCAGACTTCCTGTGATATCATTGTACCAACGATATCGACCTATGACGTAATCCTTTGCAATAACCGGGGCACCACATGGACTTGTCTATTTTGGAGTTATCCATTGCACTGTTGTCCTTCTTCAGAACAATAATATAGTCGCCAGTCCATTTTTCAAAAATGCATTGTTTGTTCCTGCCTATACGTCTTACAAGAATATTTTTGGGGCTGCCGGCTGCGCTGCCATACCCTATAAAAGGGGACCTCATGAAACCATTTCTTTATACAAGTGTCCTCAGATCATTCTTTTGACCTTCTCTTCTCCGTATCCCTATCCATTGTTATTCTTCATGTTTGAGCCCTACGGTTTTAGGGTCGTATGGAGGCATTTTCATCAATCATGTCGCGACCCTCTCCTAGGGCTTTCTCTTGTCGAGCGAGATTATACCGATTTGTTATTGTTGTTATTGTTACTGTCGTCTCTGGCTCGAGGTGCTGAGACAGGGAGGCTGATCTCTTCTATTTTGGGAAGATGTTTGGACTATACACTACTGATCACAAGGGTGATCGGACTATACACCATTGCTCACCTTCCTGCCCCGGCCTGGTGCACTACACCCTCTTTGATTTCCTTGGGGTGAAGTGGCATCTTTGGCTGGTATCTTGCACGGCACAATGTCCCAGGAAGTAGACTTGAAGTAGCTGCGCAAGTAAGGATGACGTCCATCGAGCCTTCTACCGGGTCGGGCAATGGCATTTCTTCATCCCTTTCTGTTCCTCCCACTTTCCTCTTCTCCATCTTCTTCTTTGAAGTTCTACTTTGGGGGATCAGGTTGAAACCGTTGAGGAAGCGGTGCTTGAGTACACTACCGCCGAGGATGCTCTCTAGAGAATAGGCTAGGCTCTAGGCTTCTGCTATACATATATCTTTTCATTCCTTTGTTTATGTGTAAGGACCCCTCATGCGCTTTTGTAACCATGTGTAAGGACCCCCCCTCGTGGGCTTTTGTAATCGAATGCTCATAAATGCAAAAATTCTTCTTCAACTCTGTCTTTGGTGCTTGCTATTTTTCCTTTTATTCGTGATTTCGGAAATCTTAAACGCATGATCCTACCTGTAGTTGTCGATATGGAGCCCAAGTGTTTATCTGACCCTTTGTTGTTTAGTACGGCCCGAGCCGTTTTCCTTTCTTCGGATACAAACCTGTATCGGGTCGAATGAAGATAACACGTCGAACCTTCAAACTTTCGAGAATAGTTTTAGGCCTTGCAATACTCTTCAAGGGAAATTTGCTCGGAACCCTGAGATAGGGTCTGCCTTTGAGCCCTCAGGGCCAGTTTTCGAGTGGGGTTCGTTCAAACCTGAGCCACCCGGAAACCTGCTTTGAACTTAGCGTAGACAACCCTAAGGCATTGTAGGTAGATCACAAATGATATTTTATCATAACTTAGATGGTATCCCGTGGTCAAGTCCATATGGGTGAAGTTTAAATATTGATTTCTTTGGAGCTTGATCTGTTCTTGGTAGAGATCCTTGAGGTCGGGTACCACCTCAGGATTGGCGATAGCGTTGTCGGTTTCCTGGAGCCTAATCTTTCCTTGATAGAGGTCCTCGAGGTAGGGTACCACCTCGGGACTGGCGAATATGTCGTTGGATTCCTAGAGCTTAACTTTTTTTTTATAAAGGTCCTCGAGGTCGGGTACCACCTCGGGACTGGCAAAGATGTTGTTGGCCTTTTAGGCAGGCAGATCGTCGTCGCGTTTCCCTTATATAGGGTCATTCGAACCCCTTTGGAGATCCTACTATTTCAAGTAGTTACTTTCCCTTTTCTGTGTTGAACCTTTTGTTATTTTAGTGCTGACATACTTGCACAAATTTCTGCTCTAGCTCTCCGATTTTGCCACCTCTATAACCACTACATCGGGATCTATTCTGAAGAGAGGGGAGAATTCCACCTCCGATATTCAGGACCAACAAGAGCGTACCTCGAATATTTCTTCTTTGATAAGAGAAAAACACCTTGGGTTAGTGAGAAAAGACTATGGCTGGGGGGAGAAAGCAGTGATGCGGATACTTTCCCTAGATAAGGGCATCACAGATCGTGTCGATGGATTTTTGAATGTGTACATGTATCCCTTTACACTAGGCCCCCTTGATAGGGTTGTGCTAGATTTATGTTTGAAGTATCGGGTTACTTTAGCGCAGATCCATCCGTCATTTTGGCGGATAGTGTTGATGATGAGACTTTTCACGGAGAAGGCGGGGCTAGACTTCACGCTCAGTCATCTCATCAGGCTGTACCATCCCTTTTATCATCAGGGCCTGTTAACCTTGCAATGTCGATCAACCACGCCCTTCGGTATCGATGATGAGGAGGATGGTGTGAGTGTGGATGATTCGATTCGTCCGAGTCCGAACAGCTAACATCATCCTTGTGGAATTTATACTATTCCCTGAAGAATGGAATTATACACGTCAGTGGCACATTCCGTACCTTCTCAGTTTTGCTTGTGGCGAAGGCTGATATCGTGACAGTGCCATATTTTATTCTTCTACAGCAATTGCATGGGCACCAGGTGACGTTCTCAATCTGCCGGATTGGGTTCGGAAGTTGGTGACCCACTCGACTTGTAACAAGCTCAGGTGGCGAGCTGTGTCCCGGGGCAGATGGGAGAAAAACATCATGGTAAGTGTTGTGCTATTTTTTCCTTTCCCTTCTTTCATTTGGAGAGGCAATTTCCCTTTCTGTATGTTAATCTTATTGTTGTAGGAATCGGAGAGTTTTCTGAGGCAAGGTCGTGCTCCCTTGAGGAGGGGGAAGGGTTGCTAGCCTCCAGGCTAAAGAACAATAATAAGCGGTGATGACTTTACAGGGTGATGACGCTCAAAGAAAGGCGAGGTTGGACCCGGGTTCCGGGACGGAAACATCATTCGAGCATGCCGTGCCCATGGTCCCCGGTTCTAAAAAGGTGGTTTCTCTGTTGCCACTGCCTTCTCATTCTACTGATAGTGCTTCGGGGGATACTAGAGACTCGGGGTCATCCATTATGAGAGACCGTGTCTCGACCAGAGTCAATTTTTTTAGAGCTGAGGGAGCTATGTTAATGGATGCACGTTTGTCCTTCGAGGAAGCCCAGCGGCTTCGCTTCGTGGTGAGTTTTGACATAGGCCCTTTGAATTTCGTTCCTTGCCTTCTTATTGGGTTTCCTTTTGTAGGCCTTTGACATACTTAAGTCCTGGTTATTTTGTCGTGAAGCCCGGCTGCGAAAAGCTCTAGATGAGGCGAAATCACTTAGGCTCCTTTGAGATGAAAAGGAAGACGAGCTGGAACAGTTGCGGTATGAGGCGAGCCAGAGCTCGAATTACGTGAGCTTTTTGGAGGAGCAGGTAACTTTCCACCCCGAGTGAGTATCCACCCCGCCTCCTGGTTTCTAAGGCTAATACTTCGTTTGTTTCAGTTGTAGAAAAGGACGGAGGCCCTGGAGCGTCTTCGGGATAAAACTGGCGAGCCGAGAGTGAGTATGATGAGTTAAGAGCTCTGGCAGAGGTTTAGACTTTATAAGAGAGGGATGTCCCAGCTAAAGTTCCAGACCTCGAGGCCCAACTTCGCTTAGCCTATGACAATGCTTCGGCTCAGGCGGACGCGATTGCGAAACTCGAATCTGAGCTTTCGAAGGTGAGGGCTGAGATCGTTGATGCTCGAGATGAAGCTGTAATGAGCCAAACTAAGGCTACCAGGAGATCCACTTAAAGGATGTTGCTGATGCTCAAGCTAAGTTGAGAAGGATCCTCTATCGTGAGGGGAGGATTGAAAAATATGCTCGTTGCAAGTCTCGAAGGAAGACTCTCGAGGAGATCTGTGCTAGGGGATTTATTCTCTCTAAGAGTTAGCGCGAGCAAGGGCAGACGAGCGTGATGCTCGGTCACTTCTATCTGACGTTGGGGAAAGCGAAGATGAGGGCTGGCGGGCGTAGCTCCTAGGGGAGCGTAGATTTTTTCCATCTGTATGTAGTGTTTTCAAAGCATGTTTGTAGATGGAGATTGCATTTTTCGTATACGTGTATAATCAAACCCTAGCTGCTTTATTTCTTCTGTATCTCTTTCTGTCTCGAACTTGGCTAGGTGAACTGGTTTTTCATTTGGTAGGAATCCTTAGATTCGTGATATGGCCCTGGTGCTCATTAAGCTAGCGTTAATGGCTCTTGAAGCCTTAGGTCGAAGTGACCATTCAGTGTAAGCTAGCGCATGAGCTCTTATGCTTATTGACCTGGGGCATTTTCAGGTAACTATTTTGGGTTCAGTCTCCGAATCGGGTTGCAATTCGAGCTCATTCGACCCTCAAGTTTTCAAATTTGCATAGGCTGGCGACAATGGCTCTTATGCCTTCGGTCGAAGAGACCCTTTATGTGGGCATTGTTTTCCCCTCGTTAAGGACTTTTGCGATGATTTTTCCCTGACTCTTCGACAGTTCGAGAAGAACCTCGATTACGAGCAGTTTTATGGCGATGATCGAGCACCTTGAGAGGTTTGGCTCGGAGGCTGAGTAACTCGAAGCCTATGATTTAAAGTTGACATGCTCGAAGCCTTTTTGCCTATGCCGAGGGTAGCCTGTTTAACCAGTTCTTTTAGAAGTAGATTCGAAGTAATTGAAGGCCTATGATTTGTAGCGACGGTCAAGCATCCCTGAGTTGCGTTAGTTTGGTTGGTACAGCCTTATAACCGTAGTCTTTTGTGCTTGGCCAGAGCCGTTTTTGGTCCCAAGTGAAGTAGCTTGGGCATCTATATCGAGGGTATGCCTTTTTAGGGGTCTTACAAGTTCGATATATAGCCTAAACTTTTGGATCGGGTTTATGCCTTTACCAAGGTCTTACAAAATTTTCATGTCATCGAGGTCTTACAGATTTCAGATACTTGGTACAAGTATGGTTCATGCATTGCTTGAGGTCTTACAGATGTTGTTGTTGCCTTATGTAAGTCTTACGAAACTGAGTTTGCCTGCTCGAGGTCTTATGGCTTCGGGTTTTTTAATGAATGGTGCTTGGCGACAGTCCCCAAGTTAACAAGGGCATCCTGGCTCGGGATCCATTTACTTGTAAGCTTGGTGTTGCCTCATTGAGGGCTTACGACTTTGGCAATTCCGACCCTGAGGTCATACGATTTCTGAGATTTTGACGACAGTGCCCGAGTGTTCGGGGCACTTTCGGCCTTGGAGTCATTTCGTGATTTTTGATGTTGCCTCGTTGAGGGCGTATGAGCTTGGAGTCCCGACCTGGAGGTCGTTTAGAGGTAGATTTGTCGATGCCAGTCCCCGGGTGTTCGGGATGCTTTGACGGAGGAATTAATTTTTGCGAAAATTTTGACCTTCTTTTGGAGTGTAAAATGCTCCAAAAAAAAGTATTCTTTGATTATTTGGTACAAGTATACATGTTTCCGCCATTGGGGCCTGGCTATATGGGCACGGCTCGCTCGACTGTTTGGCCCGGTAGATCATTTTCCTATAAGGACCTCATTTGGAGTTTCTTGATTTTTTCGATGAACGGCCTTCCGGAGGGATGCCCCGCAGTGTTCGAGGTTGATTTCCAAAGAAGTTTGAATACTTGTTGAGTCTTCCTTAGGTAGCATATGGATGTTGCCTCGTTAAAAACCTTGCTGGTACAAACCCTTGTCGGGATAAAAACTCGGCCGAAGGAAAATAGTGCAATGGATGCTTTAAAACCTTAATGTCTTCGCGTTGGATTAGCATCTTGACTGCTCCGATCAGGCACCTGCACAAGGGTTAGTGCGAAATATAAAATGAAAAAGGGAGATGGCGATACCTTAGCGTGGGAGGTGCCGACAGTGTTACGAGGTCTGATATGTCTCAATCGCTTGCGATGAGGACGCTCTCTATTTGGTTCAATCGGGCCGAGCCAAAGATTTAATTTGATTATCCTTTGGTTCTTTCATGGGTGGAGGTATCGGTGTTGGTGTCATATCGTGCACGGCGAATATTTCCCTCGCTACATGCTGTTCCCCGTAGACGGTTTTAATCCCATCTTTTGTCGGGAATTTCATCATTTGGTGGAGGGTGGATGGTACTAATCTCATGCAGTGTATCCATGGTCTCCCGAACAAGGCATTGTATCTCATGTCTCCTTCGATGACATGAAATTTGACATTCTGGGTCGTGCTGGCCACGTTGATCAGGAGAGTGATTTCTTATTTTGTCGTTTTGCTTGCCATGTTAAATCCATTGAGGACTCGAGTGGTAGGCATGATATGGTCAAGTAGTCAGAGCCTCTTAATTACCCTTGACCTGATAACGTTAGCCGAGCTACCTGGATCCACGAGTACACATTTTACTTGAAATGTATTTACGAGGAAACAGATTACCAGTGCGTTGTTGTGAGGATAAGACAAGGTCTCAGTGTCCCCTTCATTGAACATGAGGGCATCCTCGGGTATGTGCCCCCGGGTTCGCTTTTCTCTAGTGATGGATAATTTTTTCCTTCTCATCACGGGTTCTTGTGGGGCGTTAGTGCCTCCCAATATCATGTGGATGACATGTTGCGGCTCATTCATTTGGTTCTTCTTGGTCGCGTCTCTTTCTCGAAACTGGCTCTTGGCCCGATCACTTAGGAACTCTCAGAAATGATCCTTGTTGAGTAGCCTGGCTACTTCCTCTCGGAGCTGGTGGTAATCCTCGATCCAGTGTCCATGCGTGTTGTGAAATTCACATATTATGTCTGTGTACACACTACCCTCCCCAGACCCAACTAAGTGGGATTATACTGGGTTGTTGTTGTTATTATTGTTGATGTTGTTGTTGATGTTGTTGTTGAAATTATGATTCCTTTGTGAAGGATCCGATTGCATAGGCCTAGTCCACTTGGCATCTTTTATTCTGCTGAGGCAGAGACAACATCCGATATATCAGTGTTGAAGTTGTACTCTAACAGACGAGACGCCTCTGTTGGTCCTGCCTTCCTGTCGAATCCGGCTCTGTTGATGAGTCCCCGAGGATTTTGTCCTCGCTCTACCCTTCGGTCATTTGAGGCGGGTTAGACCTTGGGGCTTTCCTTCAGTCTTCAATGTATGGATGATATCTTTATTTTTTTGGTTTTTGCTCCTTCGCTAAGAGTCTGCTTGGGTACACCGAGCCCGAGAGGCTCCCAGCTGATCGTCCTCGACCCTGAGTTTTGACTGTTATTGGTTATGAACATCTGACCAAGTCACGGTGGGGTACTCGACCGGATTCTCATTCAGCTGCTTCAAAGCTACCGAGCTTCACTCGTTCAGACCTTGAGTGGAGGCATGTACCGCCCAATCATCGGAGACCGGTGGTAGTTCCATTATTTCCATTTGAAAGTGGGATACAAATTCTCGCAGCATCTCATTCTCCCTTCGCTTAATTTTCAATATGTCAGATTTCTTGGTGGCCACCTTGATGGCCCCGGCATGCGCCTTTATGAAGGAATATGCCAACATGGCAAATGCGTCTATAGAGTTTGGGGCCAAGTTATGATTCCACATCATCACCCATTTAGTAAGTGTTTCTCCAAATTTTTTCAGCAGGACGGGCTCGATCTCGTCGTTCTTCATGTCGTTACCCTTCACTACATAGTTGTAAGCCGTAACGTGTTTATTGGGGTCCGAGGTACCATTGTATTCGAAAGATCCAGGATTTCGAACTTCTTTGGGATGGGTTTAAGGGCTGCTTCCTGTGGGAGCGGTTTTTGCACGAACTTCTTTGAATCCACGTCCTTCAAGATCGAGGGAGCTCCTGGAATTCAGTTGACCCTGGAGTTGTAAGTCTCGACCTTCTTATCATTGGCTTCTATCATTTTCTTGTCCGATTCGATCCTTCTAGTGAGGTCCTCGAGCATCTTTACGATGGCAGGATCGGCTATCGACCTATTATTGCTCGACCTTTCCTGTACCTGTCCGGCCGGGGGAGCTGTCCCCGGTGCTACTGTGCTAGGAGTTTTCTAGTGACTTTGCAGCTGAGCAATAGCCAGTTGTTGTGCCTGTAACATTTCAAAAATAATATGAAGGCTAACTTCCCGTTCTTCACGAGCTGGGGTTTTTTAGGCTTCATGTTGGTCGTCTTGGTGTATGCTGTTGTTAGTGTGGGAGCTTATTTCAACGTGCGAGCGTCGCATGAGACTTCGTCCACCAGAATTGGTCCTAGTGCGTTCCCAAGGTTTTGTGGTGGTTCACCAACACCTGGAACAACCACACCATTCTCTCCGTAATTCTCAATATTGTTGTTCATTGAGTCAGACATTATGACCTGAAATCAAAGATCTTTGGACAAGAAAAGGGTGAAACATAACTTGTGTTGTGTAATGGAACCAGCAATAAAATAATCGCTATTATTTTTAGCCCCACTTTGGGTGCCAAACATTTTATCGTGAAAATGGTAATAACAACTAAATTTGTTGATGGGACTCTAAAAATATGTGATGTATTTTTATGCTAGTTGTTAAGAAAATGATGCTACGTATATGAAGTTTAGAGACAAAATAAGAGCTAAAAATTAGATGATAATCAAACCGAGAGGCTGACAATCGAGGCCTCGAGCTTGTCGATATGGGGCTTCAAGGTCGATCTAGTAGCTTGATCATGAGCTATTGGGGGTGATAGGGTAGGGCTAACAGTTATGTCGGAATTAATAAGGGCTCTTTATGGAAAATAATAAGCAATAAATGATGAACAAGTATGAAGATAATAAATGAAAGCGATAATAACAAGGAAGTATGTTAGAAAGCAGAGAGAATGTTCTTTATATATTCGTGTGGAGTAACTGGAGCAACAGAGAGTACAACAATGACAATGATCCCCTTTATATAGGAGGGGAAAATCCAACATAATATAAAATGCATTAAGTAAAAAGATACGGAAATGGGACAGCTGAATGACGCCCCGATTTAGGTTCAGAGTAGCCCGCTAGGTTGTGTCAGCACTAGCTGCATGTTTTGGGAAACTGCCACGATCATTACTGTCCTAGGGTCGAGCATTTTCAACCCTCAAGGAAAGATACTCGGCTGTGGCCTCGAGCCTTTACGGTGGTTCCGCAACCTAGAGCCTTCGAGGTGTTCTTCTAAGTGCCTTAGTGACGAGAAATTGGACTCTCTGATTTCACCGTATACAAGGTTCATGAGAATAATTACCCTGTTCATGACTTAGAGTTGGCAGCCATTGTTCATGCATTGAAGATTTTGAGGCACTATCTTTATGGGGTGTCATACGAGGTATTCGCGGATCATCAGAGCCTACAGTATTTTTTCAAGCAAAAGGATCCTAACTTGAGGTAGAAGAGGTGTTTGGAGTTGTTGAAAGACTATGATATCACCATTTTGTATCACCTCGGGAAGGCCAATACAGTGGTTGATGCCTTGAGTAGAAAGGCAGTGAGTATGGGCAGCCTTGCGTATATTCCGGTTGCTGAGAGACCACTTGCATTAGATGTTTAGGCTTTTGCCAATCAGTTCATGAGCTTAAACTTTTCAGAGCCTAGTTGTGTTCTAGCTTGTACAGTTGCACGGACTTCCTTGTATGAGCTCATCAAAAAGCGGCAGTATAATGACCCTCATTTGCTCGTCCTTAGGGACACGGTGCGGCATGACGGTGCCACATAGGTTACTGTTGGAGATGATGGCGTTTTGAGGATGCAGGGTCATATTTTTGTGCCCAATGTGGATGGGCTTTGTGAATTTATTCTTGAGGAGACCTATAATTCCCGTTATTCTATTCATCTGGTGCCGCCAAGATGCATTAGGACTTTTGGCAGCATTATTAGTGGAGAAGGATGAAGAAGGATATAGTTTCATATGTAGCATGCTATCTAAATTGCCAACAAGTAAAGTGCGAGAATTAGAGACCTGGTGGTTTGCTTCAAAAATTAGAGATTATTGAGTGGAAGTAGGAGCATATAACTATGGATTTTTTTGTCGGACTCCCCCGGAATCAGAGGAAGCTCGACGTGGTATGGGTCATTGTGGACAGGCTGACCAAGTCAGCACATTTCATTCTTGTGGGAGTTACCTATTCTTCATAGCAGTTGGTTGAGATCTACAACCGCAAAATTGTCTGTCTTCACGGTGTGCCTGTGGCTATCATTTTGATCGAGGTACGCATTTCACCTCGTACTTCTGGAGAGCAGCACAACGTGAGTTGGGCATGCAAGTTGAGTTGAGCACATCATTTTATCCCCAGACAGAAGGACAGTCCAAGCGCACTATTCAGATATTTGGGACATGCTTCGCGCTTGTGTTAAGGATTTCGGGGATTCTTAAGATCAGTTCTTGTCGCTTGTTGGGTTTGCCAACAATAATAGCTACTAGTTGAGCATCCAGATGGCTCCATTTTAGGTATCATACGGGAGTCATTGTCATTCCCCAGTTGAATGGTTCAAGCCAGGGGAGGCTCTATTCTTGGGTACAGATCTGGTACATGATGCCTTGGATAAGGTCAAGATTACTCAGGATCGACTTCGCACAGCTTAGTCTAGGCAGAAGAGTTATGCCAACCATAGAGTTCGTAATGTTGCATTCATGGTTGGAGAAAGAGTATTGCTCTTTCACCCATGAAGGGTGTGATGAGGTTCGGGAAGAAGGGCAAGTTAAGCCCTAGGTATATCAGACCCATTGAGATTCTTTCGATAGTGGGTGAGGTAGCCTACAATCTCGCATGTCCACCTAGTTTATCAGCATTCCATCCGGTGTTCCATGTGTCCATGCTCCAAAAGTATCACGGTGATCCGTCCCATATGTTAGATTTCAGCTCAGTCTAGTTGGACAAGAATTTGACTTATGAGGAGGAGTAAGTGGATATTCTAGCCTGGCAGGTTCGACAGAAGAGTTATCCTTCAGTTCAAGTGCAGTGGAGAGGTCAGCCGGTCTAGGCAGCCACTTGGGAGTCCGAGTAGGACATGCAGAGTAGATATCCACACCTTTTCACCAATACAGGTACTTTTTTATGTCTGTTCAAGGATGAATGGTTATTTTAGAGGTGGAGAATGTGATGACCTGATAGATCATCTAGAGTTTTGAACTATAATTCTGTGTTTTGAAACCTCAAATAGCTTCTTTAAACATTCCTCAATTTGCGTGCATGGTTAGTGTATTTTTCTAGAAGGCTTTTATGTGAAAAAAATTAAAAAAATGTGAATTCTTACCTTGAAAATCCATTTGAGTTGACGTCGGTTAACATTTTGAGCAAACGGATCCGGATCCATATTTTGATGGTTTTGTTGTGTCCGTATCATAATTTGGGACTTGGGCGTATTCCCAAAATCGAATTCGGAGGTCCCTAGCTCGAGTTATCGCATTTTGTCAAAATTTGAAGTTTAAAGGTTTAAAGAATTTAAAGATTTGACCAAAGTTTGACTTTATTTCTACTGGTTCCGAATTTTTGGTTTCGGAACTTAGTGTAGGTTCATTACTATATTTATGACTTGTCTGCAATATTTGGTGCAAAACGGAGTTGGTCTTACATGATTCGGACATCCGATTGTTAAAATTGAAATTCTTAAGTTTCATTGAAAATTTCATTCGATTTGGTATCTGATTCATAGTTCTAGGTGTTATTTTGGTATTTTGATCGTACAAGCGAGTTTGTATGAGGTTTTTGGACTTGTGTGCATATTTGGTTTGGAGCCCCGAGGGCTCGGGTGAGTTCGGATAGGCTACGGATTGGATTTGGACTTAGAATCATAGCTCATGCCTTTTTATTTTTGATTTCTATTGCAGATCTCGCATTTGCGAACATGGCTTCACATTTGTGAGCTTGGGAAGGCTGAGGGATCCTCTCGTTTATGAGAAAAAGTTTGCATTTGCGAACTTACGCTTTCCGCTTTTGCGAAGGCAGAGTCGCAATTGTGACTCAACATGTTCTTAGTAATCATCGCATTTGCAAAGAATGCGAAGAATAGGTCCGCATTTACGAGGGCTGATGGGTTTACATTTGTGATGAGTGGGCTTTTGAGAGGAGTTCGCAATTCCGACATCTTTCTCGCAATTGCGAACAAGATACCACAATTGCGATATCTACAGTTAGGTAACAGTTGAGTTAGACTGGATTTTTCTCATTTTATCAAATTTTCAACCCTAAAAACCTTAGCGGTGATTTTTCCAAGAGCTCTTCCTCCCCAATTCATTAATAAGTGACTCTAACCTACTTTCTTTCAATTACCCATTACATTTCATAAAATTTCAACCTTAAATCAAGGATGTTCATGGTAGAAATTGGGGGATTAGGGTAGAATTAGGTATTATTGTAAAATTGGAATTTAGACCTCAAATTGAGGTCATATTTAGAAACAAATTATATAACCAGGCTCGGGGGTGAATGGGTAATCGAGTTTTGGTCCAAATTTTGGATTTTCTAGCCCGCTCGGGGTTGACTTTAGTTGAATTTTTCAATAATGACCTAAATTGAACCTCTTTTATTCGTGGGTAGTTCCTAAGGCTTATTTTGAATCATTTGGTTAATAATTTGCTCGATTTGGTTGGTTCGGAGGCTTGTTCGAAAGGCAAAGCCGTGGTTGATCTTTACAGTGATTTTTGGACCGAGGTGTCGTGGTTAACCTTAACTTGAGGGATTAGGACTTGTTGCCTATTTTCTACGTGTATAAATGTTTTGGTACAACGTATATATGAGGTGGCTAGTACTTATGCGTTGTTGTTGGGTTAAAGCATACGGGTCGGACTTGTTTCTTGTAATTTATTTCTTACTTTGATTATGATGTCCATGCTTAGACTAGTTTATTACTTAATTGATTGTTCTTTCCGCATTTATGAACTATTTGTGATATTTGAGTACTTTCGGAAGTTGAGGTTTGGTATTTTGGAACCATTGTTGATGTAAGTTTTATTCTTATTTATTCAACCTCCCAAATGTTATATGTTCATTGATACATGGTAAGGGAGAGTGTTAAAGCACGAAGGGTGATGTCAGGCCGATTATTATTTCATTTATTAATTAATACACTAGTGAGAAAGCGAGTTAAAGCACGAAAGGTGATGTCGTGCCGTATTTATCGTTTCAAGATGAAATTGAGAGTAAAAACACGAAGGGTGATGTCGTGCCGTATTTATCCTTTTATGGAGAGATTGAGACTAAAAGCACGAAGGGTTGATGATGTGTCATTATTGTTGTTTCATGATGAGGGATGAGAGTAAAAACACGATAGGTGATGTCATGCAGTCTTTATTCAATATGTTATCCGTTTCCATTGGTTGGTGATTTACTTGACGGTCTTATGTAGTTATTTCTGTTATAGCTATCGTATCATGTTTCCCTTCACATGTCCCCTCCTAATAGTACATATTTATTTTGTTGTTGTTATTATGTTAGGCGTATATTTTCATTTGTACAGGTTTAACTATGTGGGTGTCATGTCATAGTCTCGTCACTACCTCGTTGAGGTTACTCGATACTTACGGAGTATACTGGATCGGTTATACTCATACTACACTCTGCACTTCTTGTGCAGATTTTGATACTGGTCCTAGTTGTCCGTGAGGTGCATCAGCTCGAATTAGCTTATTTGGAGACTCAAGGTAGATCTGCTGGCATCCGCAGACCTTGAAGTCCCCTGCCTCTTTCCTTATTTATTTTTTATTTCATTCGAGACAATTGTATTTATTCAGACTCTATTTGTAGAACCTCTTGAAGCTTGTATACTTTTGACTCCAGATCCGGGTTGTACTAGATATTTGGGTTATTATGCTACTTGTACTTTATTTTGGTTTCATTTTTGTTAAATGGTTAAATTGTTCGAAGTGTTTAAAATTAGCAAAAGGGATTTCTCTAACGTTGGCTTGCCTAGCGAGTGAAATGTTATGCGTCGTCACGATCTCGAAGGTAGAATTCTGGATCGTGACATTATGACACTTGATCAATTGCAAACATTAGAAGCTTTAATCATTAGTAAGCAAATATGCTTTTTTACCTAATAGAAGAAATTTAATCTTTAATTTTTGGGGAAGAGAAATCATAAAATTGGTTATAAGTTATGGTTATCGATAAGTGAAAATAAATTCAAAAGTTTTTGTAACCAATCCTATAAATGTATTTATAGGTGTTTTTTAGAATGAAGAGACTAACCAAAAGGTACCATTTCCTAAAAGACATCGTTTCTAAATGGTCATAAATGATTCCCTCTTTGTTAAGTAAACCATTTCGCTGAAATTATTTAATATTTTATTTTGTGTATTAATATTAGAGAATTCTTATTAGGATAGGTATGGTATTTAGATTATTTAAAAGGGAAATTTTGTATTTTGAATTTTTATTTAAGGGCTTCCTGCTTTTATAATAATATAGATTAAGGGCTTCCTGCTTTTATAATAGTATAAATATGTCATGATCCAATTTCTCCTATAGGCCTTGATGACGACCAACATTACCGCTACGTAAGCCAACAGTGGACTAACCACAAGGTCGTTTCTTTTAACAATTTAGAAATAGCTGATTTTTAATTAGTGCATAAGTAAGAAGTGAAAATTTAATAAAAGGAGAGATAAATAATTTTTAAGAGCAAATGAGATAAATAAATAACCAAATATCATCATGTGTCTACTAGCTTAATTTCCAAGACCTGAAGTGAAATAGACAGAAAATAAAGCAAAAGAAAGACTTTGGCTGCTACAGAACGGGCTCGGAAGGCAGCTCACCGTAGAGTCTCGTAGAATCAAGTATGTGCACCGGACTAATATCTAGATGCATCTGCCTCAGATCATGCACATTTAGTATATAAGTTTAGCGTGAGTACATAAATAACATGTACTCGGTAAATATCTAGTCTAACCTCGAAAAAGTAGTGACGAGAAATCGACTTTGACACTTACTATGGGCTAATAATAAAATACTGAAATTATAACTAAACATGCATTATAGAAATACATTTGAAAACTCAATAACAAGAAATAAATGAACAATTCTTTCACTAATAGTAAATCCCAAATTAATTTTCATCATTTAAAAAAGCTAATGAAACAATATCAATTATAATTGGCTCCAAGAATTTATTACGCACGAATTATGCCGAGGACGTACGGCCCGATAAAAAATACCTATAAATATACAGTGTGCACTATCAAGGGTTGAACGACACTGTCACGACCCAATTTTCAAACCCGGTCGTGATGGCGCCTCTCGTGAAGACAAGGCCAACCAACTAACCAAATCGTCTCTTTAACGATTATTAAATATAAATGAATAGGTAAATACAACTTAATGACAATAATAACCAGTATTTACAACCCAATACAACCCGACCGGGGTGTCACAAGTCACGAGCATCTAAAGAAAATCTGAACACAACTACAGGGCCAATAATATGCAAGAGATAAATTTCGAAAGTCTAAAGACAACGTCCGGTGCCGCGAACGCTGGCGGTCACCTTGCTCAGCTTCAATAGTAATACCTTCAATCAGCTAATAACCCGCTACCGGGTGAACAATACCTGCAACTACACGCGAGGTGCAGGGAGTAAAGTGAGTACTCTAACTCAGTGAGTAATAAGAGTAAATAATAACTGAGCGGCAAAAAATCACGTAAGAGTACTCCATCATGCTATATAGGACAGTACAACCCTTAGAGAAAACGGTAAAACCGTGAAAAAATCCTTTAGAAATATCTGGTTCCATCAAAAACCTCTTTTGAAAATATCCCCTTCCAACAGTTAAGCAAATGAATGCATAATCAGATGGTGCAAGTCTGCACATAAGTCAGCCCCTCGGGCACAGCACTCCATTAACAAATAACACCAGGGTATCTGGTAACAGTGCAAGAAATAGCATGGATGCCAATGATACGAGAGTGCTGAATGTCATGCCACGTAGTACAAACAGGAACCAATGCATGAATGCAATGCAATGCAAATGACCGCTGCGGCGCGCAGCCTGATCCATTTGGGTACCCGCGCTCACTGTGGGGGTTCAGACTCCGGAGGGGCTCCTACAGCCCAAGCGCAATATCAATTATATCAATGTCACACCGCTGCGGCGCGCAGCCCGATCCATCCTCAGTCCAGAACTGCACATATAATACTGTTGTGGTGCGCAGCCCAATCCATGCTCAATCCAGAAATGCACATATGCCACTAGGGCAATATTCAAGTAACAGTTCTCAGTTCAAAACGTCAGTAAGATATCATTTAAGTTTTCAAATCATGAAAAATGACCGAATTCGCAAAACAACATTAAAACCCTAGACCAAGATCAAATAGTATGCGAAAACAGCGATATCAATCCCTAAAGGATTCACATAGTTGGCACGAAGCCCAAACATGGCAATCAGTCCAAATTATGATGATAACAAGTAGTTTCAGTCAAATATGTAATAATTTCATCAACCGGTACAGACCAAGTCACGATCCCCAACGGTGCTCTATCCCACGCTCGCTATCCGGCCTACAAGTCACCTCAATACAGCACTATGATGTGCAAATCCGGGATTTCAAACCCTCAGAATATCATTTACAAGTATTGCTCACCTCGAACCGGTAAAATCTCTATCCGCGACGCTCTTGCCCCTCAAATCGGCCTCCACGCGTGTCGAATCTAACCAAAATCAGAGCGAATGCATCATAATATGCCAATGGAACAATACACAATCGAAAACAATCGAAAAATAGCAAAAATCTCGAAACTAGCAAAACCCGAGTCCCGGGCCCACTTCTCAAAAAATTACAAAATTCACATTTCCGGATTCCTCGTCTCACCACTAGTCCGTACATATTAAATTTACCAAAATCGGAGTCCATTTGACCCTCCAAATTCCATATTTAAATCTCAAAATCTCAAGCCCTAGTTCATCAATTTTAGGCTTAATTCCATGAATTTCTAGGTTAATTTCACATAATAATCATGTATTTAACTTGGAAATAAGTAGAAACAACTCACCTTTGATGCTTGATGAAATCCCCTTGAAATTCTCTCAAAAATCATCCAAGCCAAATGAAAGAAATAAAAGAAATAAGCCAAATCCGTGTTTAAAGAATCTGTCCGTGCTTCGTCAAGTTGTACCTTGCACTTGTGCTATACAAGTTGTGCATCCTATTAAAATTTTCTCTTGTCGGACACCTTCTGTTTAAACACCCATACCGTCTTGTATAAATATCCAAATGACAAACGGTTTGAAGATTTAGAAACTAGACTCGAAGATCTTTAATTTGATAGGTTGTACGGTATATAAATCTTTATATATTCCGAGATATGAGCTGCTAAAGTGCATCAGAAAATACTGCCAAATTGCTCCACCAGCCATTTTCAATCTATCATAACTTCCTGATAGAATATCCAAATCATGAATGGTTTAACTTTCTGAAAACTAGAATGCAAGGGCTAAAACTTTTATGTTTTGCAATTTTCCGGATTCCTTATAGATTGCAAGATATGAGCTTCCGAATTGGACTTCTCGCACCAGAAAATTTCTGGTGCACAGCTGAAGCAAAAGAAAAATCTGTAATTTTTTTTAAGATGAAATAGTCCGTTTAACCACCCAAAACTTACCCGAGACCACTGGGACCTCAACCAAACATGCCAATATATTCCATAACATCATTCAAACTTGTTCCAACCTTCGGAACGCTCAAAATAACATCACAACATCAAATTCGCATCCGATTCAAGCCTATGAACTTTGAAACTTCTAACTTCCACATCCGATGCCGAAACACGTCAAAACTAGTCCGAATGACCTCAAATTTTGCAGACAAGTCCAAAATGACATAAAGAAGCTACAGAAACTCTCGGAATTCTATTCCGACCCTCGGATCAAAATTCACCTATCAACCGGAATTCGCCAAAATACTAACTTTGCCAATTCAAGCTTAATTCTACACTGGTCATCACAAAAATATTCCGGACACACTCCTAAGTTCCAAATCACCTAACAAAGCTATCCGAACCATAAAATTCGTATTTCGAGCCCTCTAACACATAAGTCAATATCCAGTTGACTTTTCCAACTTAAGCTTCCTTAAAAGAGACTAAATGTCTCAAACCTTACCAAAATCATTCCGGAATGACTTCAAATTTTGCACACAAGTCACATTCAAAATTATGGACTTGCCCCAACTTTTAGAATCGCTCCGACCTCGATATCAAAACTTCCACTTCCGGTCGAATTTTCTCAAAAAACTTTAAATTTCTATATTTAGCCAAATGACTTCAAAATGACCTCCGGACATCCGAATTCACTTCCGATCGCGCTCCCAACTCTAGAATCACCATACGGAGCTATTCCCAGACTCGGAATCCCAAACGGACATCTATAACACTGAAATTCCTTCCAACCTAAATTTATGAAATTCTTCTAAAATACTAACTTCAACAATATACGCTGAAATGCTCACGGGTTATCCATAACCAAATC